>VXBQ01016706.1:0-151670 GCA_013400175.1 Phainopepla nitens | reverse complement strand
AGGGGAGGACGGGGAAGGAGAGAGGGAAAGGGAGAAAGGAGCGCAGGGAGGGAGGGGGAGAGACAGGGAAAACCCGTCAAGGATCTGCGGACGGGAGCGGCCGCGGCGGCCCTGCCCGCTGCCCCTGCCGAGTCCCGCCCGCCTCCGCTGCGGGGGACGGAGCGGTGTCCCCGGCCCCGGCGCTGCCGGCCCCCGTCCCGGGCAGGGTCCGGCCGAGCGCCTTTCCCGCCCCCAGGGGAGGTCCCGGTGAGGTGCCGAACGCCGCCGATGGGCCTGGCCGGCAGAGGTGACACCCCGCAGCAAGCCCGGCGCCCCGAACTGCTCCTTTCTAGCCCAGGGCGTCCAGAACTCACAGCACAGCTGCATCAGGACTTGGTGGGATGTCTAATGGTGCATCCCTTCCGCTCCTTGCCCTCTTTCCTTGGGCAAACCCATCACGTAAAGGGGGATGGTGTGCCACACCTTGGCAGTTTAAATGCCGAGGGGACTGAGGAGCCGGCACTCAACGTTTGAAACTGACCATCACTCAAAGCCCGGGGCTCGCCTTCCTAAGTTGCTTCGGCAGGTCTTGGAGAAAAATGTGACCATCTGCGAAAACCGGAGACTCCGTTCTCCGGCTGCAGACTGGGCTCGGTGTTTTGTGGCATCTCTGTTTCTCTGTTTTGTAATCAGCTCTTTATGTAGACGTCCTTCCCCTGTGGTTTATAGGCTGCCCACCACATTAGGGCTCCAATTTCGGTTGGTTAGTGTAATATAAATAATTAAGAATGCCATTTTAAAAAGCTGGTAGCACAAAAGTACTACGTAAAGTAAGAGTTGGACAGTTAAAATATGTGCCTAAGAGTCTATTAGCTCATGCCATTTAAATCAGGGCTTAAAAAAAAACCCAGAAAAACAACCCACTCTGCTTAAACTCTCTTAAGTTGTCAGAACTTCTAAAATCTTCTGTTTTGATCGACTTCAATGAGAAAAAAAAAAAAAAAAACACCAGTGAAGGAATGTTGGAGCTCACTAACTCTGCAGGCAGTGATAGTAACACTGGTCTGAATTTTGAAGGACGGCTCCCTTATTCATTCCTGCAGAGTCAAGAGTTTTCTGTTTGCCAATTAGTCCTATTGAGGTTTTGGGTTGTGCTGCATGTTCTTATGGCTGTAACACTGGGTTAGGTCAAGTCTGCTGTCAGCTGTAATCCCTTCATAAATATCCTCAAGAACTTTTATGTTTCTGGATGCCTGGAATGGATAAGATATATTTTGTTTGCAAATCAGTTCTATTTTGGTGTGATCTCACTAGCTCACCCTGGCTAAAACAGGGAAAAAGTTTTAGTTAGCACTTGCAGGAGAATTTTGAAAACGATCCCTGTTCATACATATGCAGGTGCTTGTAGTTAGACAGCCTCGGCATCTTTGGATGTCTGGTAAACCACCACATCGCTTGTGAACGAGGAGGAACCATCTGGTCCATCTGCATCACAAAAAGAAGTCTTTAACATTACATGCTGTTTAGGGAAGGTGTGGCCTTACCGTTATCAAGGTTGAAGCAGATCCGAGCTTCTTCCAAGTAAGGGGTGTCACTCTTAGACCGGAGTCTTCTGATGGGTCTCCGGTCTATGTCATCCTCAGAAGTTGCAGTCACCAGAGTGGGCACAGTGAGAAGAGTTGCCCGACGAGCTGGTAAGAAGAAATAAATGAAGATGAGAATAGGGGGAGATCAGAGAAATAGAAAAGGGAGAACAGAGAAAAAAAATAATAATAATAAAAAAAAGACTAGAAAATAAAAGAGAAAGAAAATCAGTCAATGGATGTGGTAAATGTAGCAGGTAGTAAAACGGGCTGTTTGCTATAAGGTTCTTGCCTTATATTCTACATGCTGCAGAATTTAAGGGCTGCACTGAATGACACCAAGAAAAGATTGCTGTCTTCTGTGCCCCAAAGACACGTTATAGCTCTGTTGCTGCTGCAGACTGCTTGTTCTAAGTTCCTGGTTTTGATACTAAAACAATTCTTTTCTCAGCTTCTCAATAGCTGCAGTCTCTTCCTGAATGCTGTTTTTGAGGCTGTGATACCTGAGTAGTGGAAATATTTAAGTGGTCGATTAATTAGCAGATATCAGTGCAAGCTGTACTTGGAACACATGATGTGGTTATTATTCTTGACAAGATGCAACTATTCTAAAACTCAGTTTCTTGTTGTTTCATCTGGGGCATTTAAAATTAACAGCTACTTTTTGCTCTTGATCACTTTATGTCCCAAATTCTTAGTTATGGAACAGAGAGAAACATAATTTTCATTCAGTAGGAATTTTGTGAACATATAAATCCATCAATATTGTAAAGTATTCATACACTTTAGTGAAGCACCAATGAAAAACCCATGAGGAAATTAAGATTTCTATCTTCTGAACAGGATTTAAATGGCTAGGGGCCATGCATTCAAGGAGGAGAAAGCAAAATATTTAATACTGGCTCATTAAGTTAGCATTGCCCACTGATGAAGCAAATGGTAGGATAGTAAGGAATTGCTGTCATCATGCAATTAGCAGCTCTACTATAATCCATATGTATAAGGAGACTAAATTAATGTTGAAGAGGCAACCTTCATTTGGGCATTGCCTAGGTATTTATCTCTAGACCTTACAACCTTGATAATATCCCTTAAATGTAGGTGTTTTATATGTGAAATGTACTTATGAGTGGCTGTTGAATGCTTTGGGCACTGAGCCTATTAATTACAAATCACAAAGGGAAGAGCCTCTATAAATATATCCACCTAAACTCTCTCTCTGAGTAGATGAAGATTATCACAAAGACTAGTTGGGATGTGGCTGATCACTGCAAGCATGAGGACCACGCACAAGTCCTTTTTCCTCCACTTCATATGTAATTGGAAAGAGAATTTCTGCTTGAAAGCCCATCCTTACCCGTAATGTGGGCCTATTAACATTAACTGCCATGTGGGACCCTGTAAGAGCCTAGGAGTCTAAACCTTAAACGTTTCTTGCTGTTGGGACATTATCTAAGTCTTTATCTCAGGGCTTTTGTAAAGCATCATACTTCAAATAACTAACAATGAACTATATTTTCCCGTTGGGACTGGAGAGCATGACTGATAATGACTAAGAGCATATTCTGCAACCTACTAACTGTGATTCTTTCTTTTAAAAGTTTTAAAATGAGACTTGTCAATCAAAGTAGCTTTCAGATGCCTAAAATCTGACTAAAGTGTTAGGTATGATAGCATATAATTAGTATGAGTTAGCAAAAGCTGTCATGCTCTATTTTTTCAATTTGCAATATTATGTCGTTTACTAAACAAGTAAATCTGTGCTGCTGGAGGTAGAGGTTATTTCTGGTCTAACTTACTTATTTTCTGTTTTTAAATAGTTTCTTTCAAGTTGTTGCTCATTTCTAACCTAGCATTTGAATTTGAAGAAAAAGCAAAGGGCAGGAGTTGAAATTGATTTAATGGGGTCAACTATTTAGATTAAGCCAAAGTAAACATTGCAACTAGACTGTAAACCATTCCTCCCTTGTAATAGGGAAGTACAGTAATGAAGATAAAAGAGAATGGAAAATTTCTGCTGCTATGGAAGATTTTGTCTACTGTGTCTACAAATTTACACTTAAGGAAGATTTATCTATATAGGAAGTCAGCATTGTAAAAATCATCTCATAAAACAACCATGTAAAATATTTGTCTTTGAAAACTGGTATGATCTAGCTGTAGTTATAGTCAGGGCACCCATGCATTTCAGGGCTAGCTAGATCACATCACAGAAATATACCTGAAAAAGCATCCCAACACCAAACTACGTATACATTTATAGTAAACAGAGAATAAGAGTAGGCTTTTCTATATAATTGTTTATAAATAAGTTTTACCTTTTGGGTCAAAATATTGGGATCTGGCTTGTATTCATTTTGACTGCAGGTAGGTGGATGCTAGAAAATGTTTCTTGGAGTAATCATTATGTATTACTTTGACAACTGTCATTATCTACCCTTTGTGTATATTACCAAAAGGAGTTTTCAAGAATGACTGCAAATTTTAAGTAAACATTGCAAACATTTCAGAGTAAGCTAATAAGTATTAAAACATTTTGCAATAAAAACCTAAGATCAATTCTTACGCAGCCCCAGAACTGGAAAGTGTAGCTGATCTCATTCTGGTATCTACAGAGTGACACTGAATGTTTATGCCTGCCATAAATATAACTGTACACACTCTTTTCCTAATCTACAGCAGTCTTTATTTCAAGAATGACTTGCAATGCATGTTTTAGTAAAGCTGTCAATATAAGCCCAAGTGTGACTCTTGGGCCCATCACAGGTAACCCACCAGGACCTCTAGCTTCAGCTGCTCTCCACAAATCCCCTCAGTCTCTGGGACATGCTTTTAGGAGATAGTTTTTCGGGAAAATTAGCAATGTTGAATGTCTTGGAGCAGTGGAATGACATTGCAGTACACATTAAGGGACCTGCTTACTCTGCAAATGGATTTGAGACCTGTGTCAAAAAGCCTAATTTAAGAACCAACTGTAACAGCCTGTGGAAGGGAAATCAGTCATTTTGTTAAATTCTTTCATTCTATTTTCATCATTCCTCATAGGCTTACACTCCAATTGGCACATTGCAGCAATGTCTTATCTGCTATTTGTTAGAAAGGGAAGAAGTTGCTCATGAAAGGAAAAATACCTTAAAACTGTAAATGCTGTAATGTACATCATGTGACATGTTAGAACTGATTATATATCATCTTCCATTTGTTTGTCTCAAAATATCGTATGTTACTGAAGTGCAACACAAGTATGTCTTTGTGAGAAGGGAAAGTAAAATATGTAAATTTTTATATTACAAGTTCAGAGGCATTTTCAACATATAATTTCAATATATTTAGTTAGATCTACAGCTGGTCCCAATTTTTGAATACTGCTTAAAATTACTGAAAACATGAAGGATGGTTTGCAAAGAATTTTTTATGCCTTCCATTTTTTCCATTAAAATACTTTTCCACATATTTCAATAAAATTTTTAGTAGTAATTTTTGTTTGCCAAGAGTTATAGTATTGATTTTTTAAGAGTCGTGTTTTTAAAAAAAAAGTTAATTGAAAAAATTTCAGAGGTGAAATGGCATCTTCCTAAAAATTAATTGGAGAAAACATGGAATATTCGTTTAGATGTTTCCATACACTTTTACCAGCCAGCCTTTATTAAAATAGCTCCTTGGTGGCACAAATACCCTGGTCATTTTTTACTCAATAATCTTCAGCTAGAAACCCTAATTTGCAAAGTATATTTTGACTCAAAATGGCAAATCTTTGAAATATGATGAATTTTTAGTACAAGTGACATGCTAAAATGTTTCTTGTAAAGACCTAGATGTAGAAGGGTTGTGTTTCTGATGCATAGAATCACAAGCATCTTCAAATAACACTGAAATAGCCACAAGGGGGATGCTGGTTTACATCAGAAATCTTAAAGGCTTTTCTAAGGAAAACCTTGTTTCTCAGGGCAAATTTTGAACAACTTTGAAAAATACCTGTGAAAATATTTTAACTGCAGTCCTACTCTTGCTGATTGAATAGGATTCTTTTTCTTTGCTGGTTTTTTTTTTTCTAGAGAGACATATGAGATCTTACTCAGTTCTCCTTCATGCTTCTGCGGAGAGGGCTCACCATGGTGTAATATATCTGCATGTAGATAATGCATGCAGAAATGTATTTTTGGCTAAATGGGAGCTTTAAAAATATGAGTTCGGGTACATTTTGATTCATCTAGCACATGATATTCCTTTTGTGCTAAAGAAACATTATTAGGCTGTGAATATTCTTCCTTAAAGACAAACCAGGCAATAGGCTCAACTGAATGTTACCAGGAAAAAAATCTTTTGGTCTGGTTTAATGCCACTTCACTTTATCAGCTGCATTTAAAACAAGATAAAAGGACAACATATGAAGGATTGAATTTGGGAAATGCAGTGCAAGTGGCAGGAGAGGCAGAGAGGGGAACATGTGGAAAGGACATAATTTGTCATTTATGAAGAAAGATTTATAGGCTTGTGTCTCCACATAAACACAGAAGCACATGCATATGGATTGCTTCATGTCTCTAAAGCAAAGCTGTAGAAATCTGTCTTGATGGACATCAGTAATCTGAAACAAAATACGTAGATACATTGAATTCAACCACAGGCCCAAGGGTTGCAAACAAACAGTATCCATGCAAAAGGATATCCACATTTATGCACACATTCATTCTGCTGGTTTGTGGTATTTGGGTAAAAGTATGCACAGTACACCAAACTAGCATTTTTTGTACATTTTAGTTGAAATTTGCTTTTTTCTCTGTGTCCAAAGGCATAGGTTGTTCTGAAATTCTCAATAATGGGGATATGCCCAAATAGGAGGTGGGAAAAGGATTTTAAAAAGTTTATAAAGGATGCGGAAAAGGTTGATGTTGATCGGTTTCTTAATGATATTTAAAGGTAGAGACATTTTTTTAAGAATGCACATTTGGTGTTACTAATTCTTCTGATATTGATGTCAGTCTAAGAACTAGTGATATCACATGAATAAAAAGGACCTGGAATCCATTATAACTTTGAAAATATGTTAATGTATCAGATGGATTAATCATAAAATTTTGGTGGATAGAGGGACATCTAGAGTGGAATAAACCTGGATTAGAATCTGAGGATTCTGTGGCAATATTTTTTATAAAATACTGGACCCAATTTAATATGCAAAAGCAGAAGGGAAGTAGCAATGAAGAGTCAGCAGTGATTAAATCAAACATCTAAAATGAATCAGCACTGACTGAATTAAAATAAATGAGCAAAAATTAAGCACAGTGCAGTAAATATTGTGGAAACATAGAGTAACAGAAAAATGTGGAATTTAAACTGTACCTGAGAGTACTTTATTAAATCTTATCAAGAAGAATGATTTCCTGAAATCTTTTGAGCAGTCATGGCCTATGTGTTTATTCAAACTTGCTACCCCGGCCATATATACTATATTTTTATTTCCATATTTTTTATTTCCCATTTTTTATTCACTCATGCTCTTGATGAGTATAAATTAATCAAGTAAATCACAGGAACATTGCAACCAATAAAAGCATACCCATTGTAGATGTATCTGTAACTTATTTATAGGTACAATGGATAGCTTAGTATGAACCTTCAAGAGGGTTTTTTTCAGTTATTTAAATAGGCACAGTCTATCTTGCCAAATGGCCTAGCAAGCGACTTCAAGGAATGTAGCAGAATCTTCAAGCTAATTAACACAGTTAATTTTAAGTTGGTGTGCCCTGCTGGTGCGAAAGGATATAAGACTGGGAAAGTGGATGCACAGCTCTCCAGGAGATTAGAAACTATTTTATTGAGTCAGAAGTCGTGTGAGAGCGGAACCCGTACTCGCAGCAGGGACCTGAGAGTCCCACTGTGGTCCACAGGTGGACGCCTGCAGCCCAGAGTGGCATCCTGACAATGCACTGTGCAGCCCGTGCTATCAGACTGTGGTGTGGTGTTGCTAGAGGCACCAGGAGAGGGTGAGTCTTGGGCCCCATTCCATCAGATCGTGGCTGCAGAAAAGTGCTGTGTGCTGTCTGTGATGGGCAAATCCCCCTTTATGGTGGTACTTAAAGCCTTCACTTGCAATGTACTGAGCGGGAATTATTCTTCTCTCAACTCCCTTGTATACAGTGGGAGGCAGGGAGGGGTTCCTCAGTTCTTAATCCTGATAGAGCCTAGGTGAAAGCCAGGTACCAACAGCTCTGTGTGCACTTTCTTCACAGAGTTTAGCTGGCTGTGTTCAAGGCAGGCTCTTTGACATGGTACAGCTGTTGGAAAGGGTGGTTTAAGAGGCCCTGACCAGCTTTGGAGCTTCTTGAGAAAGAAGCAAGAAGCCTCACCTGCTGCTTTCTCCCTGATTTTGGAGCTACACTTATGCTGTGGCCACTGCCCATTTGCTGAGCAAGGCTGCAGCTGTGCCTGTGGCTGGCTACATTCCTCACTGATCCACATCCAGACTGCTGAGTTCACATCCCACTTAGTCTCATGCCTGCCTCATCATCCATGGACTTGTCTGATGGTCTGGACTCCTGACTAAACCTGGTGACTGTTACCAGACCTGCTTGGCTTGTGTGCTGCTGTGCTTTACCTCTCATAGGTGAGGCTGCTGCTTCTGCCTGTTTTGGTGACTGTGGGTTTACTTTCCCTTATGGAGCTGACCACTTCTGCTGCTTCTCAGTGCCTGCCTGCTCAGCTCTGTCAAATGTGAGGTCTTTCTTTCTCTGCATGCCTGAAAACATAACTTTCATATAGAACTTCAAGATCAATGATGTCTCTCTGAAGTAGGCTACAGCCAAGGTGGGATCTGCACATTTACAGCTTTGGATTACATCTTTACCCATTTTTGGGGAAGTTACTCCGTTTTACGAATTAGATCTTATCTTGGCTGTCAACACGCCATTCCTCTATGCAAACAAATACCATTAGCACAGGCATCTTTCACTCAAGTTCACCGTCTAGGCTTTCATAATCAGTATAGAGGCAAAACTTATATTAACCCAAGGAAGATGTCTAAGGTTAGGTGAACCCTGCTTTTAAAATGACGTTTTTTTCTCGTACATGCCAAGCTAGTTAGAACTCTTAGGTGGAAACATCTTCACTTAAGTCACCTAGGGGGTAAGTGAGCCAAATCCTATTCCAGGCCACATTATATACTTTCAGCCCTTGCAGGTGAAAGCCACAATAGATTTGTATCTAGAATACATTTGCAGCCAAGAATAACCAGTATCTTCCAGACACTTCAGAGGGAGAAGGCTTTTTAGAAAATCAAAGTCCAGCTTCATGCTTAGATTTCAGATTCAGGTTTTCCGAGGGCAAGAGGCTGGATCCAAGGGATCACAGTCCTTTCTTTCCTGTTTCTGATTTGCAGATGCGTCACCAGGCATTACGCACTTGGCAAGGACTTCCCACCAGCTCCTAGATTCCAGCATAGAGTACAGAAGAGACAGTCAGGAGGGCTGCAGAGCTTAGGATATTTCTGGCTTGTGTTTCAAGACTACAGCCAGCTGGCTTCATTTACCATGTTTTCTAAATCTAGCTAATCCTACTGCCAGATCCAGCTTTTGTGACTTTTCCATCCCTCCTGCTTCACTTTCCTTGAAGGAAACAGGGAACAGCTGTTTGAACAGCAGATACAGCCTGAATGGGCAAGCATTTCTCTGCTCTGTGCTCAGCCCAATGAGGTGGAAGTGAGGTGATGGCTGCTCCTGCAGAGGAGAGGATGGGAAAGGTGGCAGCTTGTAAAGTAACACCTCTCTCCTTCTACTCTAAAACAGCAGAGGCAGTTTGCATCTTTCTGCAGGAGTGCCACAAGGTGTGGGCGTTAGTGCAGGCAGCAGGGCATAGAGAACCGGTGGGTTAGTTGCTAGAGGATAAAGCCCTGTCTCAGTCTATTTTGTGAGGTCAGAGTATCACACACTGAACTACACAAGACTCCAGGCCATGTAGCATTTGATGTCATCAGTTGTCAATGACATTATAGCTCTTTGAGTTCCTCCCCAACATTTTACAGTCCATTCCTTCCCTTCTCTTCCACCCACAAGGAATGGCTACAAATGAGAATGAGTACTTTAGAGCTGCCATTTGTAACACTGTCATTTCAGGTGAAAACACCTGAAAGATTTTTTTTTCTATATCTGGACTTCTAAAGGGCGGAGATCTTCAAATCTCACGGAAGGGTTGAGTGGATCATAAACCCCCAATTCTACATTTTGTAAACAGAGCACTTTGTAATGCAATAACTAATAATATAACTGCAGTACTAATAATACATATACTGTTTTCTGATGTTGTTTCTAATTAAATGGCAGAATACTGTAGTCTTCTTTCACTCAGTTCTTATTGCAGTTTTAATGCATATACACATGCTGTTTGATAGTGTGATTTGCTAATAGCGTCATGTTATTATATCAACATCAAATAGTTACTTGCAATCCCATTAGGCAGATCTGTTGACAATGCTTTCTTGAAGACCTTTTACTCAGTTCCATACTACCTGAGCTATGCTATTTATTGCAGATGAGTGCCTCACATTCAGTGTGTTTCTCAGAAGGTGGAGAAGGAAAGAAATATGTTGGTTTTGCCCATGTTTGGAGATATTATGCCATTATCTCATCTAGAAGTGCTTGTTTTTTGGAAGACAGCCTTAAAATTTGGCATAAGGTGCAAGGGCAACAGGAGTTAGCAGAGCTGTATAGGCAGCATGAATGCACACTTGATAGGTTTGAGTTCCTTGTCCTGTACTGGCAGTAAAGCAACTGAGAGGAAGAAGATATCTGGAAGTTTGGGGCTAAAGACAGTGATGAAGGATGTACTGCAGAAAAGCTTGATGATTATAATTCTTCCAGAGGCTTATTGTTTGGCCTGCTGAAGCCCTCTGTGGCACCTCAGTGAAAGCCTCTTGAAACTTCTCTCTGCACAGACCACATTTCGTCTCACATCCTATTGCCACTGCAGGTCATCTATTCTCCCCCTCAAGCACCTCTCCTGTTGCCAGGGGGCTGCTGTGTTGCAGCATTTGAGAATGGAAAGCAGAAGCATTGTCTCTTCTGTTCTCAGAGCAACTTCCCTGCCGGCACTCAGCTTGTTGGAGAGCAGCTGACCTCAAGCACAGAAATATGAAGAGAGGGGAGGTTACTAGAGTTTGGGGAAGGGGCCTCACCTCAAACATGCAGAGGTAAGAGATGCAAAGGGCAGGAACCATGGAAAATGCATTAAAAAGAGCAACAAGAAAGGTGAAAAGTGGAAGGGGACAGAGCCTAAGAGCAGCTTGGCTTTTCTATCAATGTTTCTAGTTGTGGAGGTGATTAGGGACTGGGACACTCTGGTGCACAGGGGAAGCATGTAATTGGTGACTTTCATAAAACAATCACAAGCAGGAGAACAAAAAATCTCCAAGTCTCAGTGCTAGTTCTCATTTGTTTTGGCCAAGGGATAGAATTCCACATGACAAGAGGTCAAACTCCTGCTTATAACATTTGTATCAAGGAATACAGTTCTGCGTAATGGATTTCCCCCCTTGTTTTGTATTTAATAACTGATCACTACAAGCATTTCTATATGTGCTAGCAATATAATTTCTCCAAGTATGGGTAAGAATGTTTTTTCAATCTTGCCTGCTTGGAAATATTTACGGTGAGGGTGACCTGCACAACCCTTACTAGTCACCTTGTGCACATGACTGTAATAGACTTTAATAGCATGAGCACATATTCTTTCTTCCACAGTTGCCTCTGTATGTTGCAGTGCATGGGGCATTGGGATGCTGTTGATAATTTGCTATAGTTCGTAAAGCAGTAAGATGTATATTCCTGAATTTTAGTTTCAATGGAATAGAAATGGTTCGTTCCCATAGAGATATCACGGAATGGTTATGGTTTGAAGGGATAACAGGAGGTCATCTAGTCCAACCTCTCTGCTCAAAGAGGGTTGAAGAACATATTTCAATATTACTCCTGTAGCAATGCTCAGGTTTGTTGCATTTTAGAGATGGAGAAAAAACCCATCAAAGTCAGTCATTGTCCTCAGCTGTTTTTTTTCCCTGATTTTGTGGTGCTTAGTATTTGCTTCTCTTATTTAATGCAGGAAGCTGTGTTGTGACAAGAAAGGCTTTCTGCAACTGGTACAGATGAAAATGTATCACAACAACTGAGGCAGCAGCTAAGCAACACAGCATGTGTTAGGCAGCAGCATGTCAGCTGAGCCAAAGGTCAGAGGTGGTTCTGCTCCCCATGTATGCTGGGATGGTGGCATCCCGTGGGTGGATTACATCTTGCTCTAGGAGAATGGCCTCCAGAGGGAGGGTCAAACTCTGTTATCCAGACTTTGCATTTGATTAGCAACCAATAAAATTAATAGAGGAAGAAAAATGGATCCCATTTTCAAAAAATAGGAAGTACATAGAAATAAAAATGGAGCATGTAGCTGATGGACCTACTTGGCTCTTACAGTTTTCTTGAATTTAATATATATAAAGTTTAAGGAAAAAACCACAAACTCTTCTCTCTGAAATTGCAAGTTTTCTCCAAATATAGAGCTGGTGAGAAAAATGTGAACTGACTTAAGCAAAAATATCATCTATGTCGTGAACAAGTCTCAACTACATTAACAAAGTGGATCTTGGTTACCCTTCCCCTCTAACCCTGCTGCTGCTCTGTGGGGGCCAGCATTTCACAGGGGACTGCAAAGACCAGTGAGAACTGCTGTTTGCAAACCGTGGAGGGGACTGCCTCAGGGCTTTCGCAAACCAGTTTTTCCTGAATAACATCACCTTACAGTCCTGTCAGTGCTGAGAAGAAAAAGGAGGAAGGGAAAGGACACCACAGGCTTACTCAGCCAGCTGCAAGCCATTGCTGTCTCCTCTGTCTTGTCCATTTCACAGAATCACTAGGTTGGAAGAGACCTTCAAGATCATTGAGTGCAACCCAATTTGGGTTCTGCAACACCAGAACCTGGACCTTGGCAGCTCTTTTTGCTCCTGCAGTGCACCCAACCACTCTCACAGCTCTTCCTTATCCTCTGAGAGGGCAGATCAACTGCACCATTACTCTGCTTGTAGTCCCTTTTAAAGCCCATGCATTTTGAAGGCCTTACCCTGTGCCCTCTCAACATTTATGTTGGTCACTGGCCCCTATCTGGCCCTATACATTTTAACGGTATAGTTAAACTAGTAATTTTCTGAGTCAGTGCCAGAGTTTCTTACCTTGGGCTCCTTGACTGTAAAACAGTCTGTGAGCAGACTCGACATCCAAAAAGTAGTCCATTTTGAAAGTGCTTTGTGTTTGTGTACAGTACTCCAGTATGAACAATCAGTCAGATTCCTAGAAAAGATTACAGGGATGTCAGAGAAAAAAGCTGGTGGGTTTCTCTGTGGAAAGAACTGTGTTGGCAGTCACTAAAGTACTTCATCTGGCATATTAGGGTCAAAGTATTTTCAAGTCACTATTCATAGAACTTCATAAGCCTCATTTTCTATTTTAGAATGTTTGATTCAAACCCTTGTCTAAAGACAAAAAAGAAAAGTGCTACTGCAGTATTAGCAAGATTCCTAGTATCTTCCCAGTACAATCACCTGTATTCTAGTCACAGTATCCATTTCTTAAGACACATACCTGGATTCATCTGCCTGTTACACATGCTCTTAAAAAGAAAATCAGAAAAGCTCAGGACAGGGACTTCCTTTAGCGAGATTCAAAGCCAATGCCTCTGAGTAGGCACTACTATAACAGATTACATTAAAGATTTCATTCTTGCCACTTATCCCAAAATGCTGCACTAGAAAGTAAGACACAGTATTCTGGATACTCCACCTAAATGGACCAGCAGCCAACCTTGCCTTCCCTCTCTCCTCTTGCTGACCAGAAGCAGCAACAGGACATTCCACCAGCAGTTTTAAAATACGTGGTAAGAGCAATCATTAAGAAATGGTAGGCTACTCCTAGCACTGGTTTGTAGCTAAGGTTTGTATTTTTGGCATCCTTTTGAATCTCAGATCTGCCGAGATCCTAGATTACAGCTCTCCAAGCTGTACACTGAATTATGTTTGCCTATGCCCGGCAAAGTTCCTGTAAAGACGTTGTGACCCTTCTCCAGCTTCCTTACTACCTTCTGCATTTTATTATACTCTTAAAAACAGAAAAAACAAGATTTGCAGAAAACACACAACCCCGTTCTCTCACCCAGATCACCCAGCATATAATCATAAACATGCAAACAACTCTGAACAACGTATATTTTAAGACAGACGGACAAAAATACCTCTAGTCCTTTTCCGTGCAAACCTAACAAAAAGGTTTGAGGCAGGGAGTCTGACTCTTGCTTCAAGTAATTCCTTTAATTTTGCTGTGAAAAATCAGGAAACCAGGTTTCCAAAGCTTTACCTTTTTCCTTTGATTCAGTTCTCATCAATTTACATGCAGTCCTTTTAAAATTCAGAAGTCTGTCCTGATGAGAAAACTTTTACATTCCACAGCAATTCACTTTACTGTAGCACTCCCAAACAAGGAATGATACTTACTGCAGAGTATCAAGGGCTGTCTGGCAGTGGTGTAAGCTCCAGTAGTTTCAAGGAGGGCTTCTTTGATCTTACTAAATGTCCCCAGTGTAAGCAAACAATTTTGATTGTTTGATTGGAACTCTGATGAATAATGCATAACGTCAACTGGACTTCCTTTATCAGATAAAAATGGCCAGGAGATGTTGTTACTTAGCAACAGGAGGTGACACTACGTTCATCTCCCCCACTCCCCCTCGCCCTTCGTACTAAAAAATTAAGCCCCTGGTTTTGATTTGATAAAAACTTTCCCAAGGAAAAAAAAATCTATATCAAGTTTCCTTAAGAATTTGTTTTACACGTTGATCTTCCTATTTGCGTCTCATATTCTGAGATATTTTTAATGTTTCATAATGGTTAAATTTAAACATAACATTGTGTTTTATCTAATAATTTGCTTTCACTAAGTAAAATACCTGCTTACTCCATCATTTACCATAAGGGTAATGAGAGTGTTTTGCTATGAATATAATGCAAATAACATCTTGAGAAGAGCTTCATTTCTTATCTGGCACTGCTTGTTGGACAAGGCAGACAGAAAAAGCAACACACAAAATGTTCCAGTGATGCTATGAAATATATAGGATATTGAGAAACATTTCCTATTACAGAATTCCTACTTCAAGTAATTCATTCATTCTTGAAGGAGCTCTAACATCTGATATAAGCATTCTCAAGGAATCGTTGCATTTCTGCTTAAGATACAGCCTTTTACAAAATACACAATGTAGCTTTTTTTAGGAAATGTACATTGACAAAAGGCAAAGCACCGAAAGATTTAAAAAATAAATAAATAATATCAGATACAGAAGTACTTACCACTGTTACTGACCTCTTTCCATCCTACTGTCATAGAATAAGACTAAGCAAATGCAAACCAGTCTGTGAGCCAGAAAGAACAGCTTCTAATTTTCACTTCAACCTCGAAATCAAGAGTACTGAATAGAGAAAGGTGACGGATCTGCCGTTTTATATTATGATGAAATGAAAGCTTCTAGCCCAGATCTGAGTAGAACTGCTTTTTTTTTTAGACTACATTAGCCTGCTAATTTGAGGAAAGTGAAAGGCTTTGTTTTACTGTCTTTTATCTGTTCTCTTTGCTACCCCCACAATTTAATTTGCATTTAAAATTATTCTTATGTCTCCACTGCACTCCAAGGTATGGAGCATTTTCTAATCACGATGAATGTTCAGTGTGGTTTTTTTGTGCAATGCCACTTTTATTCTGAGCCAGAAACATGGTGAGTAATTATAATTGCCAGCTATTTTCTAGAATGAAATACAGAGTGGTTGTCTGATGCAGTTTTTGATTTTTTCTTCATTTAGCAGTACATTGCAACAAACTACTCAGTCAAAGCATCAGTAAAAATATAAATCACAGAGCACAGTGTCATGGCATGATAGCTTAAACATGCATATCTATAGACCGTGAAAGCAGAATATGTTTCTACTGAGATCTTTTCAATTATAATTTGCCTTTTAAAAGTTTAAAAGTGAGCTTGAATAGCTAATAAACTGAAATATAGCAGTTATCTCTTTGTGGCTTCCAGTTGATCTAGTCTGACATTACTGAAGCTGCACATAGTTTGGAATCCTGATCAAGCCAGGCACTAGGGACTAAGAAGGGCCATGCTAGTAAGTTGCATGGACATCCCTCACAGGAGGATGAGGACCCTGCTTTTTCCAGCAGGTCTTTGAGAAGTTCCCCAAAGCCTTTTTGGAAGTGAGTAAGAAATTGAAGAAGGCAGTGATAAAATGATCCTTTGATAAATTTAAACTGAGGAATGCTGGTCAAGAGAAGCATCAATAAGCAGTCAGACCTAGTCTTTGCATTTTTGCAGATATTTTGCTCAAAAGGTCAGATATAAATGCCTTCTGAAATCCCTTGCCACCAAACATTACCGATGCTTAAAACTGTGGGTTCTCAAAGATTGGATTTTCTTTTCAGTATCAGAAAACTCTTTATCAAGTGGCATAGGAATTTTTTTGTTTGTTTGTTTTTAAGAAGAAACCCAAGAAGATGAATCAACCCTCAGAGTACAGAGGTTTTTTTTTTGGAGCAGGTTAGAAAGTTAGAATCCCCATGAAGAGAGTACTACATGGCTTCCCATTCCTAAGACTTTTTATATTCTTTTCCAGAGCACCTAGACAGCATCAAGATAAGGAGAAGCTACATGAACTCCAAGTAGAGTCTGGTATGACTGTTCCTATACTGGCACTACACTAAATATAGTTGGACTGAGTAGGTGTCTCACTGTGCCACCTTAGTGGTAGATCTGGTTTACCAAACTGTGTTCCTGTTTTCAGAGATGTGACAAACATTTTCATTCCTAAACACAAATTAAAGCAAAAGCAATCAGCAAGAACACCGCAAGCTGCTTTCTTTGCATTTTGGAGAGTTGCTAGCACCTCCATCTTTGCATTTTGGAGGATTTGTATCTGCCATGGTGACTACTGAACAATATCTGTATAGCTGTATAACTGTCCCTCCAAGCTGGCCTCTGATAATAATTCAGTCCATTATCTTATGGAACAGGGGCTAGTTGCCTGTTTAGCCCAGCTGGCTTTCTTTAACATAAAACCAGGAAAAGGAAGAAAGGCTGGTAGCACAGAGATTGAGAAGGAAAATGGAAGACAGGAACATCACTCACTCCAAGGATTGTATCTACCTATTTGAAAGCAATAGGGAATACTTTTGGTTTTTCCATGGGGCACAATCTCTCAGTCACAAGGAAACTGAAGAAACTACAAGCTTGCAGGCTGGAGAATGTTTACTAGAACCTATCCTTTGGCCTTTGATGTATCCTCCTGATACTCTTTGCTATGTCCCTTTGAAAATGCATTGTCATCTTCAACCATGACTGGCAAGCAAAGTCATTGAAATCACCAGCAGCCTCTCTACTGACTATTGCAAGATCATCCATCTTGATACTTTCATCCATCTCAGGGATTTACAGTTTATTTTAAATTATAGTGCAGCATTTCTGACAACTGCTAAGAGCTCTTTCTGACTAGGGAGCACTTAGCAACAAGAAAGGTAACAGCGCCTATATATTTATATGCTTCTGTAGCATTCATCACCATGAGGGAAATCCTTGCCTGCCTGATTAGAAAATCTCTAGGATGGCAGTGTGGGCTCAGATTTGACCCACAGTCCGGGAAGAGCCTAACCCTCAGAAACAGAAATCCAGTACATCCAGTTCAGTTGAAAAACCTACATTTCCAGAGAAATGTGCAAGTGAAAACAGATCTGTTTTAAGCATGATCCCCAGATCAGGCTTCGCATATCACTGAGGCTCAGTGGGAAAGCTCTGCACAGCTCTTGTGCTAAAGCACAGTCCATTGAGATGTGTACTCTGACTTGGTTTCCAAAGAACAGTAGAGCATCTCAGGAGACAGGATAGGGAAGGGCAGCAGCAGCCAGAATCAGAAACTGTACTCTCTAGCTCTCTGTTTTTCCTGTGCTCTGTCAGGGCCTGAAGCCAAACTTTCAAAATATCTGCTATTGACTGGACCTCTTATCAGCATAGATCCCTGTTTAGGATAATGGGTGAAGTGATTTTGTAACATACACAGGTATCTATATAGGACTAGACAGAGACTGAATGCTTTGTGAGCTAGACCATAATACCAACCAGTCAAATTCTGCTAAAGAAATACTTGGAAAAAACCTGTCACACTTAGGAAAAATCTGAAGCCAAATTTCCTCATCATGAGCTTTAGTAACCTACTACATCACATTTGACTTTTTCCCAAATTAAAAAAAGCAAGCCAACAAAAAACCCTCCCAGAGCTCAAGAGGAACATAAATGAACACTTGGCATTTAAAAGGAGTGAGTAGCCTTCTGGTTCTCTACCAGTCAGATACATGTAGGCAATGGGCTGAGGTTTTTTCCTACCCTGAACTCTCTATTGAGAACATAACTGTTACTGTAATGACTCAGAGCCTTGAAAAAAGAGTCTGCTGCTGACAAACACTAATATTAACCTGAAAGAAAGTGGGAGAGAGAATGTAATGTGTGACTGAAGAAGTGTAGGCAAGGTGATTATTACAGAGAGTTGTTTCCTGAGGGATACATTCAGAATAAAGGAAGAATATAAAAGTTTAAGCCCCTAAGCTGTGAAGAATGGGCTTTTTTTTTTTAATTGTAATTATTAGCCTTGTACTTAGATATGTTAAAAAGAGAGGATTGCTACCAAAATTAGGACACAAATATGTTCTCTATTTCTTATTTGTAATGCAAGACAGATATTGTGATGCACATAACAAACAGCAAAAGACGAAAATATTCAAATGAGGTTTGCAGGTTCTTTACCAGGATAGAGACTAACATTGATGCTCTCAGAAGTTTCTACAAATTTTGTACAGCTCCATTTTGGGATCCTTAGGCTGAAACCACATAGAAATTTAAAGAGAAAGAAGGTACTTCCAGTGCCATAGTATTTACTTTTAATGCTTCTGCTGTAAAAGTTATCAATTATCCAGAAACATTTAAGAGAATGTCAAGGTATCTCTGGCTCTTGAGATCAGTGGAAGGTTTGGGCAGTGCTTTCATAGCATCAGGGTCACATTCTTGTTATTTAGGTCCAAAGCATGAACTGCATGGATTCCAATGCAGAAGAGATGAGCTCCAGCATCATGCCTCATGAACAAGAAGTTCAAGAAGTTGCAAATTGAAAAAAATCTTTAAAGTACTGTCATTGAGAACAAAGGTTAGCTATCCTGCATAGTAAAAGTCTATTCTAAGATGATGTATGGCAGTTTGATACGCCTTCATTTGAGGGAGGAGAAGTTGAAGTCATAATTATATGATAAACAGAGAAGAGAGAATTTGGGAGTGCATGCACGTTAAAGCCTAATCCTCTAGTCCTTATACAGGCAGAAATTCTTCTGCTGTAATGGACCTTAATCATTTTCCTCAATTACGTGACCAGATTATTTTTTTCTATAAAAAACTACACAGGAATGGAAGAGAAGAAACTTTCTCTAGTTCTCTCCCGCGGGCAATTTGGTGGAAGTAGTGAAACACAGAGCTATCTGTGGCAAGGAAAGTGGAGGAAACTAGTAAAATAGATGATTTGGGTAAGACTGCCTTCACTGCTTCACCAGCATTCAGCAGTTAAGAAGGTGGAGGCATTGGTTTTCGGCTTCCTGCTCACTTTCCAAGGAGTTCTAGCAAAGGAACTTTAAAAGGATCTAAATCGACTGCTGGAAACAAAGACAACAAAATCATCCATCCTTCTAGGAACTGAGCAGTCACCAAAGCTTGAGCTATTCCTCTGCACAAGATAGTGTGGCTGGCCAAATATGTAAGAGGAAATGCCTTTATTTTGCACTAATACAGGTACTATCTCAGTCTTAACCTTCCTTGAAGAAAGGGAAAACTAGCACTGGGAAACTGGAAACAACATGTTCACAGTGTCCTGATGGTATTTGAGAAATTGCACTGAAAGCAATTCAGTTATAAGCCTGGTTTTAGTTGGTTAGTGGTTTAAATGGAATAAATAAATTCCAAAGTAACTCAACAATGAAAGCTTCAGGGAAAACAGCCACCTGTCTTATATTTTCTACTTTATGTTGCTCTGGAGCTACTGAGGATCTGTATCTTTCACAATGGAAATATAATTGTAATGGAATTGTAATGAAACAGGTGAATATAACTGAAAAAATTGTCCAGATATCTTGAGAACTCCTGGACAAATATTACTGTACCTCACTATTAAAGTTATTCCAAAGCTTACCTGTACCTTTAACTTAGTATGGATGCAATTTTTAATGTGCAGAAGTTGAGTATTTTATATATGTAAGTATATACAACTATATCTTGCTGTGCTCTCTGTGCTTTTTTGAAGAACTTGATCATAATGCAGGTCTAGGCAAGGTCAAAAATGACAAGTGTGATAACCAGGCAGAGGAACCTAATTCTTTCTTTCTTAATTATAGTGAAACTGTAGTGCTGTCAAGTTACTTCTGTCTGATATCAAAAGAATGGCTCAAAAGAGGAATATGTATTACAGCTGCATGTTCCATTAGCATGATGGGGGATACACGAGTTCTCCTGTCTCTTCAGACATGCATTTCTGCCCACATCCTCCTCCTCCTTCACCATACATGGCAGGCTCAGGAGAGTACTTAAAACTTCGTGTTGTTCGTGATTTTAAATAATTTCTTCTTGCTTTGAGCAATCCTTCTTTGCACCTTCAGCAGGAATTTGTAGAACTAATACCAAATTTGCATTGCATTATGGAAGAGCTAATGCAGATCCTCTTCTCCAGCTTGACAGAAGAGGAAATCTTTTAATGGAACACCAGACTGGAGATTGTTTCTAAAACACTACAGGCAAGGACAGTCCAGTGTTTCATGTTGGTTGCACTTGTTTTCAGTCAACCTTGCTGGAAAGAAAAATTGAGCATTTTTTTCTGTTGTCCAAGTTTTACTAATTATTAGAGACACTAGAGCACCATCAGTGAGGTGTATCCCCATGAACTGACACAACAGTGTGTCAGGCAGACTACAAACAACAGCCCTGACAAATGACATTTCACCATCTATGAGTGGTCTTCCCAAAATAACATTCCGTGTTTGCTCAGTGCTCCACAGGGCAGTGAGTAATATTAATAAAACATTGCCCTGGGGAGAATAAAGAAAAAAGGTACTTTTGGCACAGCATAAAAGTCAGATTTAAAAAAAAAAATCATGGTGCTTTTTTAAAAACTTACTAAAAGTCAATGGAAAGTGAACTTAGATTATAGTCAGCAAGTACACTGCCTCAGTTTCAATCCTTATGAAGCAGATTCTTCTCTTATGGACTACCTTCTGAAACAGAAAGTTATATTATTTAGCTTCTTGATTGACTCTCATTTGCATATTGTTTAGTAGTAATTACTAAAGCATTTACATTTTTCAGTTAGAGAAACCAGCAAGTGTCCCTTGCATGGCACACACACCATCCACAGAAAATTTCCAGGGACCTGAATGCCAGCTAACTGCACAGCTGGCATCCCACTTCTGGTCATGCCTGGCAGTAACAACTGCTTTAACATCGGATGGCTGCAGGCTTAAAACACACGCTGAGATATGTGACTCCCACCTCTGAGCTCTTCGACACAATCACGTGGAAGTTCAAATCGGAACTGTAAATCCAGGGCTTGCTTTCAGTTGATTTCCAGTAGTTGTGCCAAGTGGATGTTAGAGCGAGCAAATCGGAAAGCCTGGTCTGACAAGCAGGTCTCACACCAGTCCTGCTGTAGGTGGAGTGTGCGCGGCAGTAATAGTTGGACCGGTTACTATTGAGCAGATTTACAGACACTGCTCAGGAGGAGGGGTTGTGGCTATAGCTGCTGTGTTGCACAACAAAAGGAAATGAGAAGCTCTGAGCAGCTGTGGAATTACAGCCCTGAAGCTACAAAGATGCATGTTTTGTAGAGGTCAGTGTCTGCAGAGGCGCAGGTGATGCCTGGTCTGTTAATGTAGACACCAAGCATCTTTTTTGAGAAATATGACTTTAATATTTCCCCCCCCCCATAAAAGCGTCTCAGGGTAATAATAACAATAAAAATCCCTCCCCCCCAGTGTTTTCCTTTTAAACACATCAAGCATCAGAAAAGCTGTCATTTCAGACCAACTTCTGCCCATCCCTATGGCAACTAATGGAAGCATTTAATACTATATATACAAAATGTAATTTGCTCCCCCGCCATCTCTAGTTATACTCTTCTTTTTATGCTAAAATTGCTCCATGACGCCTACAATGTTTGGAAAATGCTTTTGAAGTGACATGCATCAGAGGTTCAACGTCATTGAAAAAGCACAAGTGACCAATTAAAAAAATATTGATCTTGAAAAAGCAGTTGTGGAAATTAGCAAAGGCCAAAAATATCTTGTCTGAAGAGTCATATTTGTAGTCTTGGAATGCCCAGTATTAAAACTTACAATGTCTTTGGTAAAGAAGGAGAGAGAGGAGAAATCAAACACTGATTATCAAACCAGAAAAAGTGACAGTATTTAATATTTTTGCAGGCTCCAATCCCTGTCATAGAAATGGCTTTTAAAGTTATGAAGCAGTCTCTGGAAATCCTCCCTCTGCCTAGCCCCTTATAGCTTTAGAAGTTACTTAAAGTCAGCTTGAACTCAGGGCTTAAAATATTAAAATAAAAATAATGAAAAGATAGAAATAATATGGATTTCATTAATGTCATGTTCAGAAGGGAGGGATGTACCCACTGCTTACAGCTCTGTATTATGAACAGTTCTCTGTTCTGTAACAGAGAACATGCTTACAGTTATTGGGTTGTCCAGATCATCTGTCTTCTCTATTCCTTACAGCTTTTATCTATATCTATTTCAAAGCTGAGCACCATACAGTAAAATCATTATTAAATGCAAGGAAACTAGGTAATAACTTCATTCTGTTACCTCCTTTTAAATAGTCAGACATGCACAAAAAAACACCTCAATTTCAAGTAGGCCAGCTTTAAAAAATATATAAAGTTATTTTTTGTAATATGTAAACATATAGATCCACATATAAATTTATAAATACTTAGATACGTGAGTCAGGCAAGAAGAGAGCTATTGTGTGCTAGTACACTGTCTCTGTCACTGTTACAACAGTAACAGAAACTCCCAGGTTATCAGAATGGCTCCCAGGTATCTCAAGTCCACTTCATTAAATTCAAGAGATAGGGTAGCTTTGCTGTTGCCTGAGTTCTTCTATCCTTTATCACATTACTCTTGCAACAATCACCACTTGCAAGTTGTTGATACCAGTTGTTGCAACAATCACCAGTTGTTGATACCAGGCAAGGACAGGTGTCACCTACAGCATAGGCTGAGGACTTTATAGAAAGTAGTAGATTTGGAGAAAACATTAAAAGTTGTGCAGAATTTTATGCATCTTACAGATGCCCAGCATGAAGAAGAAAGTGAGAAGTACCAATTTACTTAGGATAATGCTTTTTACAGTATTTTTTTCCAGAATTATTGAATCATTAAGGTTGGAGAAGACCTCCAAGATCATTGAGTCCAGCCTTTGATTGAACACTATCACTTCAACTAAACCATAGCACTAGGTGCCATGTCTAGATGTTTCTTGAATACCTCCAGGGATGATAATCCTACCACCTCCCTGGGCAATCTCTTCCAATGCTTTATCATCATTTTAGTGAAGAAATTTTCCTGATGTTCAACCTGAACTTCCCCCTGGTGGAGCTTAATGCCATTTTTAATTCTTCTCCTGTTGCTATATGCCTGGGAGAAGAGACTGATACTCACTTTGCTACAGCCTCTTTTCAGGCAGTTATAGAGAGCAATAAGGTGTCCTCAAGCCTCCATTTCTCCAGGCTAAACAACCCAAGCTCACTCAAAAAGAACGTGCAAAGGAAACAACTTCTGCAGAGGAGGTAAGTGGGCACAGCAGCATTTACAATGGTGACTAAAGCCAGACAGTGCCAGCTGCTTCCTCTAAATCATCTCTCTTTCCTATCCCTCTGGCAGGCATAGACCATTAACAAATACCTGTAGCCTCCTAACATGGTTCAATTAGATGAAGGTCTAACCAGAAACTTTTCAAGTAAAGGAGCCACTTAGACAATATTTCAGGGATTGGACCTTGCAAAGGCATGGTCAGTTCCTTTTAACTTTAGTTTTCTATCTGGAACTACAAGTGGTGGGTAGGTAGAAATCGCAACATGCCAAAAAGGGATAGGATAGAGTCTAGAGAAAGAAGGAGACAATTGCTACATGGAGCGAATATTGCAGCATGCTATAAAACCCTGCCTGTAACCCTGTGATATGGGTTCTTCCGTGTATTTCTTATTTGGCTGGTATTTTTCGCCTGGGTAGGTGACTATAAGAAGTTCAGTACGAGCTGTGTAATGCACAGATAAAACCAATCTCTGCTTTGAAACAGGTTCTAAACTGAAATTCACCAACTGTGGCAAGAATTTGGTATTCAAGATGTCCTAGTATTAGGATAACCTCCATTTCTGCCTGTGAACCATGTAAGGAACACACTTTGTCACAGAATTCTATGAACAACTTTCCACAAAATCATCAGACAATAAATGTCTTATCAGGACTTGACCAGGGAGTTTGAATTGAGCCACCACCACTCCTTCTCCTGCTCCAGTTTCTCACTCCTGAGGAGATACTTCAGCTGGGAAGCTACTCTCCCTGAGCTCTGAAAGTAGTCAGTGGCCAACAAACAACAATTACTCCAGAGGTTACTTCATAGTAATCCTGTCTTCCATGCCTCACTTCTTTTACTAAGAGCCCACAGAAACAGTCTTACCGAGAATCTTCTTTGTGGTGGTTCAACACCTGCAGCTCACAGGGAGGATTCAGTGGATCTTGTAACAAATGAGAATGAGTTGTCTGGCTGTAGAAATAGGGGAGAATCAATCTTAGCATGGCTTGGGCTGGAAGAGACCTTAAAGGTGATCTAGTTCAAACACCCCTGTTATGGGAGAGACACCTTCCTGCAGACCATGGTGTTCAAAGTTCCATCCAATCTGTCCTCAAACACTTCCAAGGATGCAGCATACACAGGTTCGCTGGGCAACCTGTCTCAGTACTTCACCACTCTAAAAAGCATAGTATTTCTTCCTACTATCATGTCTAAACCCACCCTCTTTTGAATTAAAGCCATTCCCCCTTGTCCTAGAAGTACATGCCCCTGTAAAAATGCTCTGTACATGGTTTAGCATGAAAATAGGATATGATGTACAACTGAATTAGAGCATCCCTAATGAAAGGCACTAGTTGAACAGTATCTATAGCATATAACATCTCTCAAGTGTATCATGGCTCCTCTAGGCAAATGCTGGCACTACTGAAATCAATGTGGGTTTTATGCCCATCTTCTTCAAGCCCCATGTGAATATTGCATATTGGGAGACATTAACACTATTTTAGTTATGAAAACTATTGCTTCTAGGCTGCAATTTTTTCCTCCATACCTGAAGTCTATGAGAAAACACAATTTGCTGGAAACAACTCTGAAAGCCTTAGGAAGTGAGGACTGGAACATATAGATAGTGTGTGTTTAATAAAAGAGAGATGTAGTGTGCTCTTCAGGAAAAAGATAACTGAAAAAGGTAAAGGTCTTTGAAGGCAGTACTTAATGCAGACTTGCAGTTTAAAAGGGAAAAAGTGTAGTGGGATAGATCAATAAACACACAGCAAAGAACAACAAAAGCCCAGGTTCACAGAAATGCAAGGCAGAAGGAGACTCGAGAAATTCTCTAATCCCTGTGCACCACAGCAGAAATAACTTTACCAACCTCATTCTTCACTGGTGTTTCTCTAACCTACAGTTTAAATCTTTTGAAAGACACCACAACCTCTCTGGAAGTTCTTCCTAATGTTACAAGACCCTTATGATTAGAATTTCTTTTCTTAAAATATCTCAATTTTTCTGCTGCAAAGTGTAATTTTTTTCCCTTTTTTTTCTCTGATGCATATCATGAATAATTGAGGAAGATGGTGCAACTAGATTGTGTCATGTAGAAATAATGTATTCAGTTACTTTGCTGAAGGGGGAATTATAGTCCTCTGTAGGTGACTAGAAAGCCACCATGAGAATCTGAAATGTGAGACTATTTGAAGAACGGGGTTGATCACTGTCTTTGTAATGAAGAAATACATATGAGATGCTTAAAATAACTATTTGTCTAGCCCCTCAAGCACTCTGCTATTCAAGCCCTGTCTGTCTTCTGCAAAGATTTTTCACTAAGTAATAATCCACTGGATTTCCCAGTCCTCTGGAGAATTGTGCTAAAGCCTTATATTGTCATTACTGGTACAAAAAGAAAAGCCTACTTGTGTCACAAAATCTGGTCCAAACTCCTGGCTGGACCAGGTTGGCCTAGAGCAGGTTGCACAGGATCATGTCCAGGCAGGTTTTGAATATCTCCAGAGAAGGAGATTCAACAGCCACCCTGGGAAGTCTGTTCCAGTGCTCTGTCACCTTCAAAGTAAAGAGTTTTTTTCTCATATTGAAGTGAAACTTCCCATGTTTCCATCTGGAGTCATCTCTTCTCCCAAATAAATGGGGCCAGCTCTCTCCGCATTTCTTCGTGGAAGAGGTGCTCCAGTCTCGTAAACATCTTCATAGGTCTCCAGGAGTTCCATATCTTTCTTGTCCTGAGGAGCCCAGAGCTGGACACAGTACTCCAGATGTGGCCTCACTAGGGCTGAGTAAGGTGGGAGGATCACCTCTGTTGACCTGCTGGCAATACCCTTCCTAATGTACCCCAGGATACCAATGGTCTTCTCGGCCACTGTCGGGGGTTGGGTGTTATTCCTTTTGTTCCTTTGCATTCTTTCCTGTGGAATTTTTCTCCCATTTGTTTCGGGGGAACCTGATGGCTGGTACTTATGAGTGCTTTGGGAGACAATGAGTTTGGCCGGGCCTAGGGGGAAGAGCGGGGTGGGGGGGTGGAGAGGAAGGAGGTTCGTTTTAACCTAGACAGAGCTGCTTGGGCTGCTGCTGCTGCTGCTTCGGCTTCTGTTTCGGCTTCTGCTTCGGCTGCTCCCATGGTTCACATCCCTGCCCTGCTGGGACGTCCTGCTGAGACCACTACGGAGCTGCGGACCCACCTCGTCCGTTCCCCGCCTCAGGACTTCTGCGTTCCAGCTTGGAGTTTTTTCTTTCCCCTCGGAGTCCTGCTGGAGCACCCAGGATCGGCTGCCCAGGGGGTTTGTGAAGCCAAAGCCTTCCCCATCCTCTTCCCGTC
This sequence comes from Phainopepla nitens, assembly GCA_013400175.1. Lineage (NCBI taxonomy): Eukaryota > Metazoa > Chordata > Aves > Passeriformes > Bombycillidae > Phainopepla > Phainopepla nitens. The sequence goes on along the minus strand of VXBQ01016706.1, from coordinate 124,811 downwards.
TCTGCCACGGGGTCCCTGACTCTGTTTCTCTGTTGTTATTATTGCAGTTATTTTTGTTTTTCTGTATCTTGTTGTACGCACTAGTAAAGGACGGTTATTCCTTCCTCATATCCTGCCTGAAAGCCGTTTAATTTCAAAATTATAATAATTCGGAGGGAGGGGCTTTCCAAGGGAGGCTCTAGCTTTCCCTAGCAGATACCTGTCTTTTCAACCTAAGACAGCCGCAAGGACACACTGGAGGCTCATGGACAGCTTGTTGTCCACCAGGACCTCCAGGTCTTTCTCTGCAGAGCTGCTTTCCAGTAGATCAATCCTTAACCTGTGCTGATGCATGGGGTTATTCCTCCCTAGGTGCATGACAGGACTATTGCAATTATTATTTCACTAAGGTGTCCTTCCATTTTCATATACATGACTTTTTTACTCTTACAGCTCATATGTGTTTCTGTAATAAATAAATTCTCATCATCTTGTCCTAGACTTCTTGTCATCTTCTCTCTCTGAGGATGTCTGTCACTACCACTTAGATTTGTCCTTTTAAATCACATTCACCAAATGAAACTGGTGAAGGGTAGAAGAAATGGTGAGTCCAAGATTCAGCAGTAGACTCCAAAAGGATAAGATAGGACTGAAAGAGGACAGGCAATCACAATGGAAAGATCCATCCTTCTCCCTTAGAAAAATATTATTTATTCAAGAGTAACCAGAGAAATGTCTGTTCAGATTGGAGTGACTAATAAGTACTCTGAGCCTGTTAAAAGCTAAAACTTGGCTAGTGAAATAGAGAGTGGCTTGAGTTGTCCCCTTGCAAGGCAACAGCAAATGCTGCTGCTCCCAAAAGTGGCAGCCAAAAGCCCCATGGGCACTGGGTTTTCTTCTGCCACAGAAGCTGAACTTGTGTCTCCACTGCTTCTGGCGGAATTAGAGGGACAGCAACTGCTGCTTCTGGAAGGAACTGAAACTCCCTGGCAGCAGCTGCTTGGCAAAACAAAACAACTGAAACAGCTCTGGCAAAGAGTTCTGTAGCCACTGCTGTTTTACAGGCTCCCTTCCTCCCCAGCAGTCTGCTATGCTGTGAAACTCAGCCCTGTCTAAACCTAGAGCTGGCTGGGAGAAGGAGCCCAGTCATGACCTGGGATTGAGAACATCATATATCCAAGATGTAATTAACTGAATGCATTCCTTCTGCTGTGGTTGAAAGGGACAGCTCCATCTCAGCTGCATTTCATTCCTCTATTCATTGCAGATTTGGATTTTGCTGAGAGATTCAACTAAGCATTGTGTACATCTGCTTTAAACAATCTTCAGGAAATAAATAATTTACAATTTGAGCTATTCCATTACTATTCTTCCTCATAATTTGCCTCAGTCCCTAATGTCTGCAGTCATGACTCAAAAGTCCCACTGTGGCAGACGACGAAGAAATAATCCCTTCCTGAAAGAATTTACCATCTAAATATTTTCTCATTGAAATCAGTAGCAAAAGCTGATAGAAGAAGCGCTTCCTAGCTCCATGGAAGCAAACAGGGGAATAACAGAGAGCATGATGAAAGGACAGACCATTACCATTAGTGGCACAGCAGGGCAGTCTTTCTGTGTCTTGCCATTGTTTCAACTCACTGGCACATACCTAAGCGCTCCATACATTTTAGTAACACATCCATACCATCCTTCACCCCTTTTCAAGTCTTTCTTCATTGTCAGTGCTCTTCTAAGATTAATATTTTTACATCTCATCCTTTCTGCATTTTTTCCGTTTCTGTTGTTCCTTCATGCACAGAGACAATATGAGATTCAGGACACTAACTTGAGATGCTGATAAGGGAAAAAACAAGTGAACAAAAACCATCAAGCTAAAGGCCAGCAGCATAAACAGCACAGACAGCTATTTCGTTCAGGACATAGCTGTTCTGGCTCCAGCACACAGAATGGAACCCAAATTACAGGTAGGAAAGTGTGTTTGAAGTCGTGATCTCCGCCACACATCCACCTCTGCTTTACCAGCAGGGGTTAGCAGCTGTGACATAAGTGCAATGGCACATTAGGAGGAAGCCAGCATCAGCATCTGGCTCCCAAACCAGATGATATTGATGTTCTGCACAGCATTTGAATTTCATGGATTTCCACTAGCAAATACACAATCAATCTGGAAAAGAAAAACAGAAATGAGACATTTCTTTTTCTGATCTATGTCTTACAGGTCACTAAATAAGGCTAGGAAATACTGGGAGAGATCCTGAAATACAGAGAACTCATCCACGAAATCGATACAGCAGAACTGTTCCTATCTGAAATACTTGTAGCATGAAACTTTTACAGGGAGAAGATACATAAATGCACAGAGATGCACACACAAGAAAAGTATTAAAACAAAATTTAGTGATAGGTTAAAAACATTTCTCCTATCTGCAGTGTATTCCTCTCCAATGTGTTAGGGCGCAATAGCTGCCCTGACACACATGGTCTTGCTAAGGCTGCAGAAGATTTTTTTTAACTTGGCTAGCTCTGGAAAAAAGTATGCTATCTCTAGTCATTCTCTGGCAAAATGCAGTATATCTAATTTTGTTAAATTCCAAAACATACTGTACACCAAAGTACTTGTAGGTGTAAAGGAGAATGTCAGGGATGAGTCAAAGATTAATACCTAAATTATAAAATGTGAAATGGGAATTGCAGTCTTTAATATCACGTTAAGAACCAGGAAGTATTTACCTAGTCTAAAGCACCTCTTACATTGTAATAGGCAAAATGCTACTTCTTTGAGTTACAGGGGATTCTTTAACAGTCCCAGGCTTGAGCAGGAAGATGTATAGGGTGGAGTGGCAATTTGATGAGACCTTTACAAACTTCAGCAGAACTCTTACTCATTGCAGCACTCACTTCAGTCATACCTACTTCCACTCTTCTGCAGAACAAGGATGAGCTTAGGATGGTACTTAGGAATATGGATGCTTGACCAGTTTATTTCTTTCAAACATACAATTTCTTCCACTATTGCACTGCAAGATTGTCAAATAAAGTTTTCGACTTTCACTGATATACCCCTTCAGTTACCTCAATTCTCTGTTTTTCATCCATAGTTACAAAACTTTCTTCTGCCTTCTTAAACAAACAAATAGACATGTCTGCCTTAACACTAATCTTAACAAACAAAAGAAACCCCCGTATGTAATGCTGTCAGTGCTTTCTTCTTTCTCATTTTTACCTTTTGCCTCTTACATTCAATTGTGAACTCTGTGTCAAGATTCCTTCATGCACAGAGGCATGGAGTCCTTAAACCGTGCATGGAGTCCTTAAACCATACATGGAGCTTTTAGATGCTTGGTTAAAGACCCCAATAAATAGAGCATAAAAGACTAGCGTTTTAATCAGCTTGTTATTTTCTCACTGTCATTAAGCACAACACCTGGTAAAGACCCAAGGATGTTTTTTTAAAACATAGTTGAAGAGACAGTAATGATGTCTCCTTTAATTCATAGGCTAACATGTGGCAGTGGTTCTAACAACACTCAAAACCAAGTTTCAGCTGATTTTTGGAACTTTACCAACTAACTTCTGTTTTAGTAATCAGTGCCCAGTGAGTCCAGTGCTGCTCAAACCACATGCTTCAGCAATTGATACTTTGCACTGCTTGTTAGCTGGTGAAAAATAGGATACAAAAATAAAACAAGCAGACTTAAATATACTTGTCGGTTATAGAGAACCCTGCCAAAAAGGGATTTTATTTTTATTAAAAGAAAAATAGGTTCATCAGAGAAATAATTCCAGAGACCAGACTTCTGAACCCCTGCTTTTTAATCAGTTAAAAAATAGCTACACACATATTTTTAGTAGAATCTACTAAATATCACTCCTTGACATCAGCCAGCTCAGACCCACTGTACTCCAAATTAGCCATTTCATGTTTTAGCATCTTCAGCAAGTCTTAAGATGACTTTAGCTCTATTCTTGACTGTTTAGTTCTCTGCTTATCAGAACATAATTACTAAAGAAGGTAACCAGAAGCAATGGGGATGAGAAATCCACAGGTAAGTTACTATCCTTGTGATTCCCCTAAATCCTTGATAAAGTCAGACTATGTTTATGGCCGAAGGCTCACGGTCTTCTTTGTGCAGCTTTTCCTCTGTAATTTGCTGTGTTTTCCTTCTAGCTATTTCTTATTTTATGGAGACTTGAGTGCTTATTTTGCCATCTCTTAATGCAACTTGCTTCATCTAATATGTGGTTGGGTCAGATAAATAGCCCTTTAGATACAACTCTATTTACCCAATCTCTGCTATAAAGACTGGCATATAAAGAAAATAGAGAATTTCCTTCTGTAAAGAAAAGCAACTAAATAAACTGAATTGATACTCAGAACATGTAAATTGATACTCAGAACATGTAATGAACAGAAAGTAAAGCTAAATGAATGGCTGTAAGGATGCAGACTTCTGCACTTTGAACATACTAAAATTCAGAATATTTACAAGAGCCCTGGTAGAGGAAGGTGTTGTTCTAAAAGATTACATCATCAGTCTGAATGTTTTGCTATGATTTTAGTAAACAACCTAGCACATCTATCCATCACTTCACTTGGCGTTGAGTATGACAGTCAATCCTATAGAACCTGGTAGAACAAGCATTATATTATAGAACAGAATCACTGTGGTTGAGTAATCTAATGGCAGCAACAGAGACAGTCACTAAGTTAATTTTTGGCATTCTGCTTTAAGCCTATGCCAAAGTAATTGCTAAGCATCTCACAAACAAGCCAGTTCACAGTATAATATCCTCAGCAATTAATGAGTTAGCACCTATATAATTACAAAAGCTCAAATATTTCTTTTTTTTTGCAACTGTGCCAACTACAAGCTCATATATGCTGTCAAAGCCTGTCAGCATTTTACTGAGGGGGCAATCCACAGTGAGAACTAAAGAAAATCAAGGTATTCAAGATTTATTCAGCTATTACAATAGATGGTGCAACCAATATGAACAATCATGTTAAAGGAAAATTTTTCAATATCTCTATGGCAAATTTCAATCTCATTATTTTCAGATACAGGAAGAGGCTTGAAATCCCAAGTAGTTAGAAAGAAGAACATGGACTGGACTGGAATCTAATGTTAGTAGTGACATTTGTACAGCAGTGTCAAGGGAATCTTGAGTCTTTGAAAGAGGTCAAAGTCACTAAGACAAAAATTTCAGCCTGTGGGAAATTTTTGCACAAAGAGTGATAGAAATTACTCCTGGTGAAATTTTCTGAAATATGAAGGCACGATGTGAAACAATTAGGTTGATAAATTTTATGTGAAGTGTGGCTTCTAGTAAGATTTGGGGACAACAATATGTACCTGGACCATAAAAAATGCCCTTTATAAAGAACCAGAGAGAAAACCTTTAGCATTTTCTGTCTGCAAGTAGGGAATGCAAGAGAGCTCCATGTAGAGAACTGCAAGGAAAACCACAGCCCATTTCGGGTATAGGCTTTCACAAATATCTAATTTTTAGCCAGACCCATAGGGAAGTAGGGGCAGACCCACTCTAGTGAAGTAACAATTCACTCTGCTTTTTTTCTTTAGCTATGACATCTAGGTAAATTTATTGTTCATCAACAACAAGCATATTTGTAAATGGGTCCTACCATTGTTAGTAAAAGGGGGGAATAAAAGCAGACTGGGATTTTATACCTGAGAATTTTGTGTGACTGTGTATGCCTCCTTCCTTCTCACTCCCAAAATACCAAGACTGGAAAACTGGGACAAAAATTCAGACAAGCATTCAGAGTGTCATGTGGAAACGCATTTTAGCAATAAAAGAATATACCTCACAGCCACTAGCAAAAGGTTTCCTCTGCTGGCAACTCTCAATATACATTTGGAGTTGTTAAATTAACCTTCAGAACAGGACTTCTGGACCTGACAACTCAATATCTAATTTTCCTGCCCTTTTCTTTTTGCCCTTCCGCTTCCTTTTTAGCATGCTATCATCAAGTCTTCTGCTTCCTGTCACAAATAAAAGAGTTCCAGATGAGCAACAGTCTGCTTCAAGTGATTTGCCATGTTAAAAAGAAGAAGGAAGTGCTACTAAACTGTTTCTAGGAATGGAAAAATTTATTTTTTGTTCGCAAATCAAAAACAAAAGCAAGTACTAAAAGAGGAGAAACAAAATTTCCAGTATTGCATACTCTGATGAAACGAAGAAGTTCAGAGAATGCTAGGTATGGCCAACCTTAAAAAAAAAAAAAACCAGTAATGAGAAGTAAAAAGAAAAGTGGATAGATTTCAAATTAGCCACAATAGAAACCTGAAAAAAGAAATTTATTGTCTAAGTGCATCTTAGATTTTATATTTAGTTATAGAAACTGAGCTATTGCTGAAAGAGCACTCTTTACTTGCTTCAGAATAACAGAGGAGGAACAGAAACAGAGAGAATTAAATGCATTTCACTTCCCTGATTCTGAGTTTGGGCTACATGCTGCATAATTTCATTTTGGCCTGAAAAATATTCTAGTATCTGGAAACATATAAATGCCTTCTTTGCTTCTATCATCAGCAAAGTAGGTTATCACTAGTTTTTAGCTAACAAGTATTTTTACTGCATGAAGTATGTTGAGACTTTATTTAAAACTTGTTCTCTTTTCCATTCTACTATCCTGGCCTGTGACAGCTCTCTACTAAGTATCCGTGTTTCATAGCCTTCATCTTGATAACACCAACATGCAAGGGAGATTTAGATAGCCAAATGGAGTCATTGTCACTTATTATTAAAACAGCCTATACCAACTGAAGTTTTAGGTAATTATTTCAATATATTTCTATATCTGGTAACAACTAAGAACACATTCAATCACTGCATTGTTTGACAAATACAGCATTTTAAATTGAATGCTGCTTTTCTTTAATAACATATCACAAAATATGCATACATTGTCTCTATTAACAGTATTACACTAGCACATCTCTCCTGGTTCTCCCTTTCTTATTCTAAATTCTTGCTTGATATTACTGAGAAGCATCAATACTTCTGCAAAGGCTGATTAACATGCAGTGACTTGATAGACGTGTTGGAAGGCAGAACTAACAAATTTCCAGCATACTACTAGATTATGCATTTCTCTCTGTGCATGCGAAAAGACATCGTTGTTCACGTACCTCTGATACTTCTGTTGATACTTCTGTCAACATCTGTTCAGAGAAGTGGCTATTGGCATGCACTCATCTGAGAATCACTATGGAAATATATGCAACTGCAGTGAAAGAAGTCCCTAGAAGATTTGAACAAACCCATTTTATCAGAATAAAAATGTTGAGGTGACTGACAGGTCCATTGTCACAGCCCTTACAGAAGCTGGCTGCCTGCTTTTTCCACTGTTAACGCAGAATACTGTTTGAGTACAAGAAGCATTACTGTGAACATAGCAATTCTCAATTCTGGTAACTTTCTGCTTGATCCTGTTTCATTGTAGAGCAGTGGCGTGTGTCCTCAGGGGAATCAGGCTTGGACAATGAAGGTGATATGAAGTTAAAGTGACAGTGCCATTCACCAGAAAGGACAGGCCTGCTATTGTTAGAAAGTGTTTGGGGGGCCAAAGCAGAATCCTAAAATGACACCCTAATTAAAATCAACTCTCCATTTATACTCATGGAGGTATGCAAAACACAAATTGGTGTGATCTAACAGATGCTTTCTTGGCTACTTGTTAAGGTGCTGGTTCAGACGTTTGTGATGAAGGCCCAACCAGGATAGCTGATGAAGTGCAGTACTCTCCAGTGTCTGATCAACCTGAGCTAGGCTGCTTAGAACAAGAGGCATTGCTAAAAGCATTGGCTGCAGCAATGCCCTTCCCCTTCCTGCAGCTGTTCCCAGAGCCACACATAAGCACATGAGTTTGAGGCTGGAGTGAAGGCTTTGTCTGCTATTCTATATCATCACTTGACATCAGAGGAGAAAGATCTGATGTTCTGTATTCTACAGTTGTCTACCTTCAAGGTTTTGGTAGCCCATACAGGTGTACAGGCAAAAGGTTGACAGAACATGGTTTTTACGTCGTCTCCCCTCTTAACAGTGCATGCAACATAAAGCACTGTTTTCCCCAGCACTTCATCTTTACCATGGTTGCAGAAGAGGGAAGTAAAGAGGAAAATTGTACTGTTTACTTTGAGAAAAGGAGTGACATGTACTGAGTCTAGTAACACGGAGAATTCCATGTCCTAAATGCTACATGACAATTGCAGACCAAAGAGTGAGAAATTCCTTAATCCCCACCTCTTCTCTATCTTTAAAAATGTGAAGGGCTGCTACTGTGGATCCTAGTTTTTCAGTTCAACATTAAAACAACTTGTTTAGAGATCCTGCTTGATAATGAGTCAGCTGCTTCTACACTGCATATTGTACACACAAGCATAAGTAATCTTGCCTTCCCATCACACACTGTCAAACAGGGGGCTAAAGCAGTAGCTTAAGACACAGGCTTAAGCAAAGGCAGCCCCCCACTTTAAAAAGCAGATTAAGCATGTGACAGATGCTTAGCAATAATTTATGAATAGTGTACGTTGACCTGATTTTTATGATGTTGATTGTATGATTATGTTGGCTTCATTTAATTGGAAGGCACAGACAAAGCCTGAAATACTTGATAAACACAAGCTACTCACTGATAAACACCCTCAGGTCAGTTTGTGATAAAACCTGAATTCTCAGCTGTGACGAGCCTATTTCTGGGCTCCAGGCAAGCTGCTGGAACATCTTTGGTCAGTTTGAATGCTGAGATTAAAACAACTCCTGTGACTATACAAAGGATCCATAAGCAATATGCTGTAAAGTCAAGTGGGTTGTCATAGAGGGTCAGCTGCTGAAGGGAACTTACATCACCCTGCCCCCTTGATGCCTTGGAGAAAAAAATATATATATATCTATATTCTGGCAAGACAAAACACCCAAAGTCAAATTTTCTCTACCTGTTTTCCACTCTACCACTGATATTGTTTTAGGACATCTGCATGCTCAGGATAAATCTGTAGGTTCCTGCAGTCTGAGAGACTCATGAGGTATCACAGTCTTTGGCTTGCAGGGTATGGAAATACTAATATTCTGCAGCAAGTAAAGACATGAACCCTCACATGAAGGGACTGAGCTCAGAGGCACCAGATGTAGCTAGCTCTAGTTGTTATAAATAGCAGCTTAAAGTTTCATGATTAAAATAATCTGCCCCTCACATATGGAAACTTTGAATGCATTCATAAGCATGAGATAATCAACAGGAGTTCAGTTCCTTGCTGTTGATCTGGTATTGTAGAAGATTTGCCTGTGGGGCAAGACCACCTGGGGAACCCTGCACAGGGGCAGGAAGGAGAGACTCATGGTTCCACAGTTCCTAACCACTAGGGAGACGACACTCTACTATAGTGTGTCAGAATATTTTATCTCTTTGTGATCCAGAGAGGGACCTCTTACGACATGATGAGGTTTGACATCCCTCATAGCTGAGCTTCTGTGTGAAAAGCCTGTGCTTGAGCACGGGAATGAACACACACAAAGAGCAAAACAGAATACATGCCTAGGTAAGTTCCTATTCAGTTTGCAACCGTGAGGTACACTTTGACATGGAAAGCCCAGAGTACCCTGGATCCCACAACACAGAGAAAGGAGTGCAGTACATTGTATGGCAAAGTTCCCAGGCAGTTCACTGGGGTCAGTAGTTCCCCTGAGAACTCTTGATATTTCTGCCATTGCTTCTTCTAACTTTCCTCATTCACAAGACCCTTTTGCCTGCATAGTGATGTTCAATCTCCCACAGTCAGTGAACATGCACCCCTTGTACATATCAGAAATTTGACCTTCAGCCTTACCCAGACTTCTGTGCTCGTCACCGCATTAGTACATGACAAACAGCTCCATTCAAACATTCCCTTGCTCCACCATCACAGACTGATGCCTTACTGCTGACACTGACACTGCCTCTCTTGCTACTCTGCTCACTCACAGTTAGCCATTTGCTGGAATGACCTTTCTAAGCCTGACATTTGAAGGATTGTGCAGGGCAGTAGGTTATAGAGGTAAAGTGCTAATAATGTTTCCTGCAACATCCAGATCATAGCTGGACAAAATTTTTCTTTGAAATGAGAAAAATTATATATGGAGAAATATTTTTCTGGAATTTGGGTTAATTTTACCAAAATGTTTATTCTTAAAAACAACTGTCATTGGGCTCGGGGTGTATAACATACATGCAGAAAAGGTAAAAACATTGTACTTTGATATTTTTGATAGTGAGGTTATTTTGCTTTTCAAGCATGAAACAACTTATCAATTTAAAATTACTATCAAAATGTATTTAAAAATTATTCAGAAAACTCAAAATGAAAATATCCCCTTGTTTCACACCAATCAAGACAACTCTTAACCACAAGTGGTTCTTTTTAGTCCTTAATTCTATGATTTTCTATAAATATTCATAATCTCAAATCAAAAATACTCCTTCCTCTTCCTATGTCTGCCAGAAAACCTTCTTCACATTCAGCTGTTATTCTGGACCCAATTTAAAAGATTATTTAAACATGCCTTTAATTCTGAGGCCAAATTAAATACCTGCTCAGATTCTCCACTGAATAACTATGAATGCCAGGTATGGTGAACTGCTAAACCTCTCTAACCCATTCTTTTCTTCAGCTTTTCTACATGGGCTTTTCTTCACTGCTCAATGGGAAGAAGAATGACAGCATGTTAGAAATTGAGAAGAAGCTTCATACATTGAAAGATGCTGCTCCTGACCTTTTGTTCAGCAGAGAGAGAAAATAAAGCAACATCTACAAACCTTCTGTGTTTGTAAGCAACATAAGTTCTCTTGGACACCTGAAAGGTCCAAAACATTATTATTTTTGATCTAAAGACACAGAAATAAGGATTGCATAAAAAAGAATAGAACAAACATTTAAAAATGAGGTATCATCCTTACAGAAAGCATCTGATCAATTAAATTACCTTTATTTCCCCTTACTCCTCCAGCCTTACTGTATACAAATAGAATAAACAATCAAAGTCACACTGAAGTCCAGGGCTTCATTTTTCTTTAGTTCAAACATGTTTCAGAACAGACTAGGCTCCATTTGTATACACATATATTAGAGATAGAACACATTTCAGTTCATTTCATCTCCATGTTTCAAGCTGCTTATATCTTATACATACACATACATTTCACACATCAGGGGAACAAGCACACACAACCAACCCCAAGCGGTTAACTCCTAGCACCCTTCCTTTGTTCAGCTCCCACAAATTTCTGCTGCTGGTGGGTGTAAGTCTTTTCAACTTCTTGAAAGAAAGAGAAAACCGTAGCTCAGTGTGTTTAACCATGTGCTTTCCAGGGCTGCAGGCAGAACTTGAGAAGGAGCAGCTCACAGCATTCCCTGGGCTTTTCTGTTTTTTCTGCAACTGTTCATCAATTTCAATAGAACACACAATGGGATCCTGAGTGTCCATGTGCCTCAGACATCACTCAGTTAACTTTACTCAGCAACAAGAGGTAGAGGAGTACTTTGAGCTTTGCTCTCTGGGTTGAAAGTTGAAATGAGCTGGTTCAACCAGAATGCTGGAGAATGTGCCCACTGCCCTGCATGAGGGGAAATGCTTCTCTCTTAGAGGTGCTGGTTGTATTCCTCATACCAACCCTAGCTTTTGATCACCATTAAATATACCTCTTTTGTTAGCTTGGAAGTGCATGCCTTCTACAGCTAATGCAGTCATAACAACTATTGCATAGCCAGAGAAAGAAAGGAAACTACTGCTGACCTGACTGCAGTATAGAAGTTGTCAAATATGTTATGTAGTTAGAAGAAAAAAATAGCTTGAAGAATAAATGAAATTTAAGAAATGAGGTAGAAAAACCTAAGGAAGTCACAGCCAAGAATCTATAAACAGGAAAGGCTCTTTAGAAGAGAATACAGAAACAGACAACTACCCAGCAAAGTAGAAGTCTAACTCATAGACTCATACCCAGATATAGCAATAAAATAAATGCCTACCTCATTAAATCAGATTCATAGTGCACCCAAGAAATTTTACTCCTGCTTGGTCAGAAAGGAACGCATGAAATCTGTGTCACACATACACCTAACCCAAGATCAAGCTGCCAAACTGATGAGCAAACGGAAGAAGCAAAATCTTCAAAAACCCTGCCCACCCTGCTCCTGTAACAAGGTAGATAAGGAAGATTCACACTGACTAGGTGGAAGCCATTGCCCCTTTCCTTTGGAAATCAGCACCTGGGCAGCCTCCTTTAAGCTGGGGTTGTGCTGCTTCATGGCAGGTGAGAGCCTGTGAAAGGTCCGGGATTGCCAAGAGGTCAGCTAAGGGAGAAAGAAAAACAACATGTGCAGTAAGTATCTTCCCATTATATCCCAAGGTACCACATTTGGTTTTCTCAAGTCAGGAAGAGAAGGGAGGTTGGGCCCTGCATTGCTCCCTGGGGAAAGGCTGCTCCGCCAGCCTGCCTCTGACTCACTGTTGTGACATCTGGGATTAAAGATTAGGTAGTTTGAAGATCAGTGGAAAAGAGCATTTAAAAACCTGTTATTTCACCTGTTCATTTGATTTTTAAATAATGTGTTAATTCTTTTTTACCACTGCAGGCCCTGAATATACTGAGCGTTGTTCCAAGTTATTGTAACCTTCCCTCTTAAAGTGGATTTAAGCCATTACGGTCTATCACATAAATCCTTCTTAGTTTGTGGATTATTGACCTGATAGGCCCAAACTGATAGCTCCATCTGTCCTTTTAAATGGGCATGAATGCTATGAGTGTTTATTGCTTCCAATCCTATTATTTGCTTTCTTTGTGTGTGTGTGTGTGTGTTTGTGTTTGTTCTTAGTATTCAGGGACAATTTACTGTTAAATTGTTGTCCACACTCTTTTAAATATAGGGCTTTCCAGTGCAAACTGCCCCCATAGAGTAGCATAAGTGAATGTACTGCTACTCGGGAAATTAAGCTGTTGACTTAGAGCCAGCCTTTGAGAGCGATGTAAAAGTTGATAGACTGGAAGAACATTTGAAAGTGAAAAGGGACTCCCTTTTGAAATGTTGATGTGAATCAAGTCTGAGTTAATGAAGCTTTTATAGTCATAAAGCTACTTTCAGATATCTACTCTAAGTGGCTCTTTTGAAAGAGCTGAAATGGTGCTCTAAGGGACGTTTGTTGAAGTGAAAACAGGAGTAAAATAGTTTATTACCTGTTGATATGTGTCAGGGTGAGAGCATGTAGAGAAAAACAGGCATTTTTCATTGGTCAGTATTTGTTAGTCAAATCATTTACCTAGACTGAGTTAATCATTTTGATGTGTTGAGTCAAATAATTTCTGAAGGAAGTTTTAAAGTGCTAGGAAAAGGTTCCCGGTGCAAGGAAGCCTGTCCTTTCCCGTCCCAAAGGTATTCTACACTCAGAGTTATTCCTGTTAGGCAATGTACTGAAAAGCCTGGAGACCAAATATGAAGACAAAAATCTGCAAAATGTGGCTGCTGCCATGGCCTGATGGATTTCATTAGTGCACTTTTGTCCTCTGCCTATGGGTGAGCCACTCCACCTGGCACCAGGAGGCCAGGCCATGCAGAACATGTAGATGTGGCTTCCCAGAATGCAGAATGCTTTGACTCTGGCGTGGCTGGATTCTCTTTGCAGCAAAGGTTAGTGGAAAAGAAACAGTCTAGCAAGTTTGTTCTGAATAAGATTTAAAAATCTTACAGAAACTAGAAAAACACTTTGCAGATGGTCTGTAATAACTTTTGTGTGTAAAAATAGAGATGTCTTAGGTCTGACACTTGGTAGAGAGTTGTTTGTAACTGGCTTCTACTCTTTTATAACATATGTATGCAAGAGACACACAGTTGTTTTTTCAAGGGTGGGGAAACTCAGCAAAGTGGGAGGATATTTTGGCAAGCTATTTTTGCAGAAGAAATGCCAGGTGCCAGCACCTTCTCAAATACAGAGCTCTGGCCAAAATTTGAGTGAAGCTGTGAAGCACCTTTGATCATACTGTTTTGTATAAGATTATGTTTTTCTAAGTATATTTGCGTTAATACTCAGAGCTCAGTCCATTAACTGCCTTTTTTTTTTCTTATAGAAATGATTTATGACTTTTTTTTTAAGGTATCTTGACCCTTTGACCCATCCATTATTGGACCATTGACTCACTGTAGGGTTTACCACTGACTAAATCTTGTTCTAAGCAGACAACTTGCATAACACACTTCTCCCTTGAAGTGGAAATAATTATATCCTAGGTGCTCACACTTTGTTTTGGCAGGGAGAAAAGCGGTGGCCTCTGGAGACAGTCCATCAAGCAGTTTTTGAGAGAGGGCATCAGCTTCCCTGACTGAAGCAATTGGAAATTCTACCCTGTTATACAAATTCAAAGCGAAAGTTTGAAGTGTTTGGGAAACTTTTGCTTCCCTTTTAGCATCACACAGAACATTTATTTTTGGGGATGAGCACATTTAATCCTGCCATGCTGGATACTTACCCTAATGGAAAAAGAGAGAGATCCAGATGTTCAGCAGCACCTTGGGCAACTGTTTTAGCAACATTTATGAAATGTGGATATGCTTGAAAATATGGAAGACAGTGATAAAGAGCATTTCTGCAGCATTAAAAATTAAAGCTTTGCTCTCTGAAATGTAAGCAGAACACTAGCTAGCATTCTGCATATATCGTATCCACAAGCTTTAGGATGATGTCTAGAATTCCAAGTGAATATAGTTTCCTTATTGTATAGTATTAACTAGCATTTTTATCCTACAGAAATGGAAGCTGAGCATCTGATAGAGGAGCATCTAAGAAATAAATTTGTGCATATATGTTTTTTATATATATATATATAAAATATATACATATAAACACGCTAAAACTGTATGCAGCAAATATTACCCACAGTCACCCTAGGTACCAATAGATATATTTAAAACTGAGATATTTCCAGGAAAAATCAGTAAATTTATGTTTGTCTCAACTTAGGCTCATTAAAATACTGAGATGAATTTACCCAACCCCCTTTTTTTTCAAGTGTTTTCTCTGCACCAAACACAGGGTTTCCATCAGGGAAAGGGAAAGCTTGCTACAGAAAGCTTAACCCCATCACCCTGAATGAATGTGAGGCCAGAAGGGAACCTTTTCAATGCACACTGTCTCTGTTTCAGTCACCAGGAGGAGGGAGAAGGCTTTAATATATTACTGGAAACTATTTATTTTATGAACTGTACCAATAATGTGACTTATATTCTACTTGGCAATTAAATTGGTTTCTGAGTTTATATTCACAGTAATCAAGTTTATCTAGTTAAGCTTTAAAACCGAACTTATTAATCAGGCACAAGTGAGGATGGGTTTTGAACAAGTTTTTTTTAGCTATGTTAGTAGCTAGATCACTATTTTGGTGGTGACTTTAATCTAGTCTTAAAAGCTGATCCAAAGAATTATGGAGGCTGAAGGAGGAACAAAATCACTGCTGTAGTATTTTATTAAAGCAGCTCACATTATACAGAGGTCTTGTAAACTGACCTGTTTCTGTGAAAGCCACTCTTCTGCATCTTGTTTTGATAGGCTAATAAAGAAGAAGGGACATTCTGCAGCAAGCTTTGGGACCAGGAGACTGAAATGTAAGGGGTAAGACATTACACATTCTTTGATGGAAGACTGCCCCATACACAGGTTCATGCATTCTTCTTATGATAAAGGGTATGCAACAAAACAAATTGCTATCCATAGGTATTTCATCTTGAAGCAGACCAATGAAAACTCAGCTGGAGGTTATAATCTCAAAGCCCACCAGTAGCTGGGAACATAACATAGTACAGGTCTCATTACCACCTGGAATTCTTTTAAGCTATACTGTATTTACCTGTTGTCATTTAAAGGGAAAAGAAGGATCAGAATGCTCAATTAATTGTAAAATCAAAAACACACAGAGGAAACATCTGACTGTTTTGGTATGCATGTATGAATGATCTTCATGGCTGCATAATTCATTTTAACATGAAATAGCCGTTTTTGCAATAAACCGGTTCTCCAGAATGGGCCAATTCTATTAAGACTTCATTAAAAATTTCATCCTAAGCCAGCTGGGAAGACTGAGGCCAGTTAAATCAATTGAAAGCTGTGGGATGTGATCACAGTGTTTAAATCTTAAAGCAATTCAAAGTGGAAGTGATGGTGAATAAGCACTAGGATATTCGGGTAACCCTAAGCCAAGCTGGTAGGGGGTTTCATAGAATGGAATGAATACTGCAGCACCCAGCTCCAGAAACCTTGAGCTCAGTGAATCCTGATGGGCTGCTGGCTAGGCAGGTTTGGCAGCCTGGGATGTGCACACTTTCTCAGGTCAGGACTCTCTCTCCTCTTTTCTGTTGAATTTGGCTTCTGTCACAGAGTAAGGCAACTTCTAGGGTAACTGAAATGTGCAGCCCACCTCTGGTCCTATGCACACCACTGGAAAGGTGCAAAAACACTGCAGGGTCACAGCTGACCCCAAATCACAGACACAAAGCCATGTCTGGCCAGATCTCTGCTTGTAGCCTACAGGCAGAATGTGATGGAGAATGAAGCACGCAGAGAAGTTTTATCCTTTTTATCTAAAGAACTTTGTTCCTTTCTTTTATTTTCTTTTTTTTTTTTTAATTAGTAGAGTCTCTACAAGAACACTTACCATGACTGAGTAGAGCTTTCTTTTCAAGTCGAAAAAGTCAACACAATGTTCTGAAATCACAGCGAATATCACATTCCTGACAGCTTGATGGCATCTCCAGATGCTGAGATGAAATGATGCAGAGAAGCCTAGATTATCTAATAAATATCTACACTGATCCCAAATGGTCCCAAAGGAGAAAGGTGTTCTATCTTACGAGGACTTTACTGTGTTCCTCTCTACTCCCTCGAGAGATGTGTCTGCCTATGAGCCCTGTGCAAATAAAGGGCACCATTTACAGAAAAGATCCTTCTTTCAGCTCTGCAGCAGCTGCAAATCCTGAGAATGATCTTGTTCAACTCTTAGACACCATAAAAACCTTTGTGGCAGAACTATCATAAACCTTTATGTTCATATAGCACCTCTAGGACAGGTTCTCAGGAGAGGCCTGTGTGTGGTTCCCTAATAAAGATAATGAGTGAATAATCATTGGCAGTATATATGCAAATTGGCTTTTCAAAGCATGGAGCCACAAGACAAAGTTTATCAATCAAGGGCACCAAAGCAATTGTGAGCAGTCTCCAGAGAATTATTCTTTCAAGAATGCATGAAATCAATCTGGCAGCCTCTGAAATACACAGTCCAGTTGCTTATGTCCATATAAATATTCACCCTCTCATCAAGGAGGCACTAAGGAGGGCAGATTAAAAGGACTATTTCAGGACTGAAACAGTCAGTCTGCAGCAAGAAGCCAAGTAAAGACTGATAATTATTTTATCTGTGCTGAACAACATTGTAAGCAAATTGCACATAATTATGACAAAATACCATCAACAATGTGACAGTCTCCTGTTGTATGCTGGGGCATTTGGCACACAGTGCTGCCGAGTCAAATGCTTGTTCCCTTTCTAGTGATTGGTGTTTGTTTTTTTGTCTGTTGCTTTGATTCACACTCTTGCTTCAATAAAGACTTTTTATACTGTTGTTGTGTTCACTGATTTATGCCAGAGGATTGAACTTCAGTAGCCAGTCTCATCTTCATTCCACACTGCAGGGACTGCTCCCTGCAGAAGCTCATCCCATTCTTTGGAAAGAGGAGGCAAATAAGCCCAACCAGTGATATTCCTGAGGGAACGGGGTATACACCCTGGGATGAAGGACAGGTGGAGATCCCTCCTCACAGGAGCAGAAGATCAATTTGCTGTAAGGATGTGCTGGCAAACTTGTGCTACCAGACTTAACTTTTGACACTCATGGCCTGGACTTGCTGGGGGTTTTTGCACCACTGCTAAAACATGTGGCCTTTTGGGGGACTGATGGCCTGTCCCCATTTCAACCCTGCCAACAAGACCCCTCCTGTTGCCTTTGGCAGCAGATGGCAAAAGCTCCTTGTAAGGAGGTGCTGCACAGTGAGATGATCTCATCTCGTTCAACTAGTCTAAACCAAATGCAGATGAACTCCAGAGGCTTTTGAAGCTTACAAAATTTAGGAAAAACAAAGGGCTTCAGATTTTAAGTTGCTTGCTTTGCAAAGTTATCCTGCATTAAGATTTAGCTAAAAAAATGGGCAACACAACTTCAGATGAAATCTAAAACTGACAAATGCAGTGTAGTTCACAAAGAAAGTCACAAGAATGACTAAACAGTGCTAACAGTGTTAAAGCAGCATATTCACAATTTTCCTTGCAGGTGTAGCTCCTGCCCACAGGAAAAAAAAAATGCTTTAAAAATATGCAGTATATACTTAGCAACTGAGCCTTGAGAAGCAAGCCAGTCCTTAATATCTTCCACATGTTTGGAAATAGAGGTTCTTCAGTTGAGGAAGCCATCAGAAAGTAGGGGATTAATTAAGTACAAATTAATTCTCCTTTTCCTGATCAGAAATTTTGGTCAGATGCGAGACGTGGTTGTGGCATTGGTCTTGGAACCCTGTGCTTTTGTGTCAGCCCATCTTGAGGGGCAGAACAAAGAATCACAGCACACACGTGCCTTAGCTCTGCAGAAGTGTTGATGTGAGCAGATGTTCGGCAGGCTTCAAGCACAGTGGAGTGCAGCATTTAAGGCCTTAAACTTTGGGAGAGTTGAAGGATGAAGGATGAGAAGGGGAGGCAGGAGGTGGACAGGGAGTACAACCCTATTGCCTCCCCGATGGGCAGCGCATGCTGTACGCCGGTGATGGCGGTGCGGGCATACAGACCCCTCACACACCACGCCTCTGCTTTTGAGGTCAAGCCACTGGAGATCTGAGGGGGAATAAAGGAGACGTTGAAAAACAGTGCGATGCACGGGGTATTTTTCAGAGGCGAGAACAAAGGCTGCTGTTTCTCCGAAAAGGCAATGAGCCCTCTAGAGGCAGCTGCAACCAGAGCAACCCCTATTATGATGGTGCGCCATGGAGCAAGCTTAGCCCAGCCTGGAATCCCTCGCCTTTGCATCTTCTCCAAGCCTCGCTCCCTCTCCCGCAGCCCTTCTCTCAATCCCAGTCCTCCGGCTCCACTTTCTGGAAAAGTCCTGGGGAAAGGAGATTCAGCTAGGCACAGAGACAGCAGCATTTAAGCTACTTTAAAAAGTTTGCGAAAGAATTTGTCTGCTAAATGCATTGACTACCATTGACTAGTCCTCATCCTATATGGCATTTCTTTAAAGACGTCACAGGAATTGAAGAAAACAGCTTCTCAGCTACCTGATAATCCTTTCAGAGTCAAACTGTGTTCAGGATGAATCTAATCACAGTCCAGCCCGTCTCTGATAAGAGTTGTAAGAGTTGTGCGCAGCAACGTGCCTACAGGAACGGCCAGGGCATTGTCTCCCCCTTAGTGCTTCCCCCTGAAGAGTGAGAAGGGAGTGAATAACAGCAGAAAACTACTGGAGAACAGTAGTGAAGATACAGGGTGTCAAGCAGGCTTCAAACATAAAAGGTGATTAATTCCTTACTGTCAATGGTTTAATTAAAATCACAGATACCTGCATTTTCTGTCCTGGGAAAGAAAGTGGATACTGTGGGAATGCAGTGATTTTAACCAAGCTGGTTTTCTCAGGGCTTCTGAAGCTGTGAAGCTGACTCATCCCTGGCTCCTCTGTGCTGTAGGTGAAGCAGCGGGCGGGGAGGATTGATGTGCAGCCTCCCTGGAGCAGGGGCTGTGACCAGAGTCTTGACCGTATGCCAGCTGTATTTTATCACTCTTGCTTCATTTTCAAGGATTTGGAACTTGTCAAAAGCAGCAGTTTAGTATATAAGAGAAGTTGTTCAGGCTTTGAAAAAAACCCTCCAGGCACTTCTGTACACCTGTCTTTACAAGACAGCATAAAACCTTTCTGCAATCCCCCTGAGGAATGTGTTATGTACCAGCTGTGGGCATTCAGTTTGGTCTGGAGAAGTGCCCTGCATCTTTTCTCTGCTTTCTCTTTAAAGCCCCGTGATACCTATCTATCCAGCTGTCAAACCACAACTTCTCCAAAAGGAAAACCTTTCTTTTTTTAATCCCTGTTTCCTCAAAAAACTTATGCTGTAAGATCAGCATTATTGGGGGCTTAACACCTTAAGCCTCTCATGACAACGTCTGTGGTCTTAATTGCTGGATGATCTTGCTCCAGTGGTCTGCAAGACACAACAGCAAAATGGTTCTGGTGATTTCTCTTCTGAAATATCTAAGTCTAGTATTAGCATTTCCTATGTCCTTACTTTTCTTGACTAGATCTTAATTAAAAACCTAATAAAATGCCATAATTTGATTAAGAGATGGTGATAATTTAAAACACTCAGTTAATTTCTTTGCACCACTCTCAGCTTAATCTACCCCTTTCAGGCAGAGGAAAAAAGCAAAAAAGAAGCTCCAATGTTATACAGAATTACCCCTTGTTATATAAGCTTCTCACAAGATATTTGTGGGATAAAATGAAAAATAGCATGTATAAATCTCTTATTTACAGTTTAATTTATTGTGCACATTATTTTTAAAGGTGTGATAGCTGGTTTAATTCAACTAAGAATATATGTTAGCTAGTCCTTACTTGGCTGCTTTCGGAGGGAATTCAAGGGAGGTGTTCTTGATTTAGTTTTTTTTCCCTTTCTAAGTGGAGACAAGAATTAGATGCATATGTTCTCAAAAAGAATGCAAACATATAGTTTAATTTAATCTCTTTGTTAATTTTTTTGTAAACTAGTAAGACTTTTGGAATCAGCATTTTTAAGTGATTTAAGCCTACAGATTAATGCTTGGGCTGACATGTTAGCAAGGCAGGGGAGGGACAATTTATTCTTGGAAGTCTGTGACAGAATTGATGTAAAGCCTAAAAAAGATGTTTCTTTTATAAAGATGTTGGTGCTGTATAGGCAACAGTCCACACATTTCATCTGCTTGTTATGTTGTTGGTCTCTCACAAGATACAAACCCCCACTGCTGTAAGCAATAGTAACAGCAATCCCTAGCCCACTTAGCATCAGTTGCCTAAACACTTGTTATCCAGCCTAGTCCTAGACTGGAAAACAAATAGCTGGCTGATTTTTCCCCTTTGATTTTGAACTTTTGGCCAACAAACCCCTTCTTTTTCTGCATGTGTTTTCTGGTAGAAGGGAGAAAGTTCCAGTTTAGCCAATGCCATCTTGAAGGAACAAAAAATTTACTTTTTACTCTTGACTTTGTCTTTCAGGCTACAGAACTCTGAAGATATGGAAGAAATTTTGTCTCAGCAAAGAGTAGGAAATAATAACTTGTGTCTTGTCAAGCCATTCTCCTGTCTCCTTTGACAGCTCAGCCTTTGGTGGCTACAGTGGGTCAGACACATGGCTGTGACATAAGCCTTCTGGAACAGCCCATCAGGAGGAAAGAACACAGACTTGGAAGGATCCCCTGTCTTCCTCTGAAAGCATCTGGGTGTTTTAACCTGTCTTTGGGTACCATTTTGAAGTCAGATGAAGAGCTCTTGCCCTTCCTCTTTGTAATAAGAGAGATTAGGTCTGATGCCTTTCTGGTGGTTGTTTGGGATTCAGGGAAGGAATTTTGCCCTTGTCATGGCTGTCTGGTCAGTGCTGAAGTTTTGTTGTTTTTTTTCCTGAATCCAGATATCAGGTAAGTAAATCTATAAATCCTGTTATTACAGCTGGCTGGTGCCTAGGAGAAAGGACTGGTTTCCCAGCAGGTTGTCTGGGGAAAGAGGAAGGGTTGCACAGTCACAAAATATTTTCTGTAAATAAATTAAAATTCCCCATATTTCAGCTCGTGTCTGTTGCCTCCTGTCCTTACAGCATGCAGCTCCAAGAAGAGCCTTGTTCTGCAATTGCACACAGCAGGTGTCCCCTTTACCCTCTCCCTTTTTGGCTGAACATGCCCAGCTCTCTCATCTTCTCCTCCTACACCACGTGCTCCAGTCTTGTGGTGGCTGTCTGCTAGACTGGCTCCAGATTGTCAATGTTTTTCTTGTACTTCAGAGGCCAAAAGTGGATGTAACACCTCAGCTGGTCTTAGAATTGCAGAGGACAGGGAAATAATCATGTCATCATTCTTGCTAATGCAGCCTGGCATACAGTGGGCCTTCCTTGCTGCAAAGATGCATTGCTGGTTTGTGTTCAACTTGATACTCACCAGGACCTCCAGGTCTTACCTGCAAAACTGCTTTCCTCTCAGAGCTCAGCCTATCCAGTGCAAGGGGTTATTTCTCACCAGGGCAAGGCTTGGTGCTTCCCTTGGTTGAACTTCATGGGGTTCACCTTGGCCCATTTCTCCAGCCTGATCTCCAGAATATGGCTCTCCTGTTTTGACATTGTCTGAAAACCTGCAGAGGGAATGCTCATTCCCCTTATACAGACGGCACACAGTACTGCCACTGGTAGGGACCTCTGAGGTACTCGACAAGGAAGTGGCTGCCATTTGCACTTCAGACCCGTAATTACCACCCTTGGAGCCTGAGGGTTCAGAAGATTTTCCACTCAGCTTCTTGTCCCTTCTTTCAGTCCACCTCTCACCAATTTCCTTATAAATTTGATTTCTAGAAGAAGGTGTGGAATAAGTTAGGACTTGAGCAGTAAGTAAATATATAAACTGTGGTGGCAGCTTATGTTAAAAACTTGTTTAGTGGATTGTAAAATTGCTGCAATTTCACCCAGAGCTCTGCCAAATAACCCATGGGGAAAAAAATATGGGGAAAGAGAAAGCACTTCATATAGGCTGGCTGTAGAAAGAGGCTTACATAACTCCTATGTCAGACTGAGGCTCGACCTAGTAATTTTAAAAACATTAGACTCATTCAAAGGATAATGAATCCATGAGCTAATCTCTGGATGTCAAGCTATCACTATTATTTGAGATACACCTGCCAAATATGTATAAACAGAGTTGTTATTGCCTTTAGTTACTGTTTGTGGATAATTCCCTGCAGTGTATGTGCATTACTTCTTAATTTTTGGAAATATGACATCTTGTTCTTTCGATGTGATTTGTAATAATTAGCTTCATTGTTCCTTTTCTAAGAATACCTGCTGTAATTATCTCTCCATGGTAAGGTGGGGGGAAAGGATGACCATAGAAATCAAGTGGTATTAGGGAAAGATATAAAAACTAAAATTACAAAACCATAAATAACAGTTCCTCATAACTAATTTCTTCCAGAATATTTCTGAATTATTTTTAGCTCCCTTGGGTTATTCTTTTTGATGCCTCTGTGTTATGTACAGAATTAACACTTTCAGAAAAGGGACCTGTGATTTTAGACAGCATTATTTCAGGTGCTAAAACTGAATCAATTTGCTGGAAGCTGGATATGAAAGGGTGATCCTTTTCACTCTCAAGCAACTATTTGCACTGCCAGATTCCATGGACATTTTGAAAATAATGATTACAGATCCCTTGTGGTTCGTGGAGTCCAAGCTACCAAGATCACAAATGGAGCTGTTACCCTTTCTCCACACATTAAGCACCTACAGTGGTGCTGGGCATGTTCAGTAAACACACATCTGACTTTCACTCTTTGGCTGAAGTGTTTCCAGGCACTGAAGGACTCAGGCTCTGAACTTCAGAGATCAGTGAATGGGAACCAGAAGCTGTCCTTTGTGTGCTTGGGCTCATGGGCTATGAATAGAATAAGCAGTTCCAGGTCCTTCAAGGCTTAGTGTGCCCTGCAAGGGTGGCATGGTGGAAGTCTCCAAACTGCTCAGCTTGTGAAGAGTAGTGTGGCACACTGCATCTTCGAGGCCAGGCTGGATGAGGCTCTGAGCAACCTGATCTGGTGGAAAGTGTTCCTACTCACGGCAGGCAGGTGGAACAAGATGATCTTTAAGGTTCTTTCCAACCCAAACCGTTCTATGATCTCTGCTTGCCCATCTGCATCTTCAGACAGAGAGTATCTGTGGCCCAGTGAAGACACAGCTGAAAAAAAATTAAATTTTTGAGTCTGGAGCAGGCTAAGAAGATATGAAGAACTGGAAATGCACTAAAATGCAAACATAAAGAGGGAAGGAAAGTTAGTTTAATCAGGCAGTTTAAAATTTCAAAGCCATCATCTCTACCTCACTGGCAGTGGATGGGTGAATTTCCCCCAAACTAGATGCAGAGATATGTGTTAATTTTCTACAGCAAAAAAGAGGTCAATAGCAGACCCAGAACCTAAATATAGATGCTTCTACACTTAGTTACTATGTAATGCAGCTTGTGATGGTTGCCAGAGAAACCCATTTATGCTCTTGAATAAGGTTGTGCTCTCCCTGCTTTATCCTCTCCCACATAATCAACATTTTAAAGTGGTTTAGTACAGAATTGAACTATGGTGAATGCACTGCATACAGAGGCAGCAAGTATTTAGATGTCAGCTGTCTATGTGTATTTTTCTATTTTCGGACACAGTGAAACCGCTCAAGGTATCTCTCTATAGTGCTGGAGAACAGCAGTCTTCCTAGCTCGGTCTGAGTTCTTCCATCTCAGATCTGGGGGTGGGTGAGGAGAGGCACTTTCACAAGACACTCAGCAAAACTTTTGCCTGTGTCTTAGTTTCAGCAAGGACTGAACTTTTTAACAGCTATGAAGTGTTGGATTCCTTCATGACTGCAAATCCTAGTGGTGGGTTCTTCCCTGTCAAGGACTAAAAGCAGACAAGCCAGTGAACCACATGAAATAGAGCACCACCTATGGCCTTGGACTGTCCCTCCTTCCAGGAACTCAACCTAAACTGACCAGATTGAAAGCCAGACAACAATGTCTGTATTAAACAGTGGCACCTATGCGTTATGATACAGAAAGACTGCCAAGGGCATGAGGGAAATGGGCTAGTACTAGCCTATGGATGGACAGGGTCTCTGCAGCCTGGGAGGCATGTGACTTTGGTAGATATAACTGTAGGACTAAAAAAATCATGAGCCTTGGAGAGTAGTCTTACAGGGGTTAAATAACTTTTGAGTCTCCTCTTCTATGAGAAGTAGCAATCATGAATAATTCTGTTTTCCTGGTCTCAGCTAGGTCTCCTCCTCTGTACCATATCTTGTCCAAAGGAATGTAACGTCAGTCAACTGAATCTTCATAATCTTTTTCTGATGATTGATTTTCTTGATTTCTGCAAAGGTTATGCACCACCTGTGCAGTTATTTGGCCTCAGGACCAGCCTCCTCTACCTCACAGCCTTGTCTGCAAGGGATGGATTTTCATGTTGGGCTGTGAACTGAGTAATGTCTGTTACTCATGATCAAGGCGAAGAGCAAAAATGCGTTCTTCTGACACTTGCTCTTTGGAAAGTCCTTTAATTAGCCCTGTGCACTTGCATAAGGCTGGGGGCCTTAGAGGCTTTTAAAAAGAAGCATTCAGAATATTTCCCTTGGGATTTGCCTCTTATCTCTGGAATCAGGTCCGTCTTATTACTTATCGATTAATCAGGGCATTCGTTTTGTGAGAAAGGATTCGGCAAAGCACCTAGCAGGGAAGAAACTACCCTGAAAAGCAATGAGACTGAAAATATGACCACAGAAAATAAAAATTATTGATCTCTAGAAATATTTTCCCTAGTTGGGGACCAGCAGAAAAAATGGAAATCATGGAAAAAATTATGCAGCTTCAGCTCACCACAGAAACTTCTCTCTGATAAGATGGATCAAATAAGTCAGAGGGGAGAGTGATGGTGAACCACTGAGAGCACTGGGATAAAAAAAATTAAAAAATAGGAAATATCCTGAAGCCAAACTACTAAAGAGAGATTGCAAAGTCCCCTAGATGATTTGCATGCTGTGCTTAGAAATCACTCACAGCTGGGCAGATCAATAGTACAGTGACAATTAGATATTAAGTAGAAGGAAAATGGCATGCATACACCATGTCCAGATTGCTAGAAATATATGAACATGAGGAATGGAGGTGGAAATAATATTTTCAGTGCTTGATACTAAGATTTTCTCTCCCCAGTAAAATTTGCCTTATTTATTCTGAAAGGTGTCTTCAAAGATTTTTAAAATAGCCTCACACATTTCCCTTGCTGCTGGTCTAATGTTTCCTCATTTCTTTTTCCTTGCTTAGGATCTCCTTATGACTCCTCTTATTAGTTAAATACATGAAAGGCAATCTTTGTTTTTCACGTATTTTATTTGTCACAGAACTCATATTTTAAAACTTACTAATACACTGCCGATCTGGGTGCTCATTTCATACTCTTTCCGGCCAGAAATGCCTAAGACAGTCACTTTCTTTTTTTTTTTTTATTCTTCTTTCACACAATGACTTGTGCAATAAGACCCTGATACTTTGTTAGAGTTGCTAGGCACTGCTATAGCACCAGTAATTATAATAAAGAACAATGCATAATCCAAGAACATGTTTCAAAGTCCTTCTCACCTCAGCAAATGCATGAACACATGCAGAAATAAATGGAGAGGTTTATCCCTACCCAGTGCAGTTCTCTTGCTTAGGAAAATCATGCCTGCAGCCTCCTTGATTACGATGGCTTTTATTGTCCAATTCCTTTCTTCAGGGTTTCAGAAGTCAGAGGTTAATAGTACTTCTCTCATAACTTTCTGTCTCTTATCTTTCTCATTTGTTCTCTTTCAATTTACAAGAGGTTTCTACATGCTTGCAGGTCTACCTACACACTTGGGAAACATAGCAGGAAGAGAGATGCTGCTGAAGCACAAGATCCATTAGCAATTGTTTCCCTTGCAAGGGCACGAGAAAATGTGATTCTCTACATGATGTTGATCACAAATTTCCAGGTCTGTCTTTGGCAAAGAGAAGAGAAATTGTATGACTCTCAGCTTTGCAGCCATAATTTCTCTTTGTATCACTGTAACTGGATTTAACTACTGCCAAGTTTTAGACAAATCTTTGAGCAAGTGCCAGCAAAAGGTATTGGTTGTAACAAGGCCCTAATTCTGTTTTCACAATGATGAAATTAAACAGGAGCATGTCTTAGCCTGTGAAGCCTCTAAGAGCAATACCCATGGCTTTACCCATGGGTAAAAACTCCAGGCAAGGACTCCTAAACACCAGGCAAGGACTTCTGAAGTTTTGGGTCAGATAACATTTGACTGTGGCGTGACAGAGGGGTTATGGTCCCTGTCTCCTCCAGAAAATAAATGTGGCGCTTATCCTGTGCTAATCAAACAGCAGGCACAGATTGCTTCCCCTCTGTGCCAGCACAACCCCATTGACTGTGTTTCATGGACAGGGTTGGAGGACATCTGTAGGATCAGCTGGAATCGGTCCAGAGTTGCTGGTGCTGGCACTGCAGGGGATGTTGCAAGGACTCTGTCTAATGCCCAGGGAGCCACAGGACCCATGCAGTGAGCCACGCACCCCCAGAACAGGAGCAGCTCACCCTTCCTGTGCCTGTCCTGTGCCAAGGTGGAGTGGCCACATGGCCCCTGGTGTGGGATGTGCTAGATGCAGCTGCATGTTTATGCCCACAAGATGTGGGTGTACGCTTGTGATAGCTGAAGAGCTATACAATCCCTCTGCCCTCAGTGTGATTGCTTCGAGTTATTCTTCAAACCTTAACGACTAAAGTGGAGGAAATAAGAGAAAGAGAAGAGGGTAATAGACTTCGTCACAAGAGCAGCCATGTCCCTGCAATTCTTAGGGTTCAAACAATAGATGAGACAGAAGAAAGAAAGTGTGATGCCAATCACTGTTTTCAATATCCTCCCACGTAGCAACTGCTTCTATTGAGCCTTTCTATTGTGAAAGCCCTTCTTTCACTGCAAACAGAGCGGGAGCTCTCAGTGAGCCTTGGCTCCCAGAGGAGAAAAATACTGTGCTTTGGTCAATAACAGTGAAAACTTGTTTATACCTTGAATTTGCTGGAGTGCTGTGCTGGTCGGGGCCTTGGCCCTGCAGAGAGAGAGAGCTGCAGCTTGGCTCCTTGCCATAAGAAAGACCTCATTCTTCCTCTGACCTTAACCAGCAGGTCCTTACCAGCCCTTCAGTCTTACTGCCTGCAGGGCTTGAGCCCTCAGAGCAGATAGGCTGGTTGAGAAAAAGTGGCCACAGACCATGAGGGCCAAACATTCTTCCCTGTCACCTCAACATGGGTGAGATCCTCACTGGCTGGTTGCAGCTGCCTTGTAGTTCCCAAGTGTCACCCGGTCATTTCTGCCACCAAAGCTATTGGAATGAGCCTCCAACTGTGCCACACCTGGACTTTGACAAAGTTTGTACCTATAGCTGAACTTTGCTTCTTGAACTCACTTTTAGTTTTCAAATGAATTTTTGTTGGCTTCTAAGTAGAACAAAAGAGAATTTACATTCTCTAGGAAATGTGATGAGAATGACATTACAGAAACCTGAATTTAACTTGAAAAATACGATGACAGTGTATGAGCAATTTGCAAGGGAATCCCTGTGAAAAACATGTTGCTAAAACTGCCTTTTTTAAAAAATGAATTCATTACAAGCAGAGCTAGACAGGTCCAAAGAATATGTATTGCAGATCCTTAACAGAATTTTCCAATTTTCCATTATACTTTGGAACGATCTTCAGTGCATGAGAAAAGAGAGAAGCAAAAGATCTGCTAACACTCCAACAGAAAACTTTGCTGACAAATTGACAAATTACTACACATATTTTCAAGTCAGGAATAAAACAGCAGAACAAATGTTAGCAACAGTAAATATCACTGGAATCGCTGGAATATCAGAGACTAATGTAATGCTTGAAGGCCCCCTTCCTCCAACTAAATAGCTGACAAAGGATTTTAAAAGATTGACACATGTATACACATGTATAGATCAACAGCAGTAACAGCTGTGCTGTAGTATCACTGCCTTATCTCTTTGTGAGAATATTGGTTATAAAGCAAAATTACAAAAAAAAGTAGTGCAACTGCAAATTGGATTGCTTCTGCAGCTTTCATTATTGGTCAGGAAGCTGGTAATTGAAGAATCATTAAGATGTGAAAAGTGTCTTAAAATAACTTGTTCAGCAAAGAGGCCCTTTTATTGAATTTCTTTCTCTGAAGACTATCTCCAATATTTCTCAGAGCTGCAATATGCTGCAATGTGCAAGTCCTTCTAGCTCTGCTAGAATTTACTGAGTGAGCAAAACAGTTTCTTGATAGATTGAATTTAATGAATTTGCATGGAAAGACCTAACCACAGAACTAAAACAGAGCTCTCCATGGCCAAAATCACCTCTGTACAGCTGCTGAAGGCATGACAGCTTGGTGGAGACACTGCAAAACCAGGATTCCCAGGGTTTCAGAAGAATGAAAAGCTGCAAATAGCTGGCTTAGGGATTTAAAGGAAGGTCTTTAAGAGCTACCCTTTAAACTTACTGATGAATCCAAAGAAAATCCCCTAAAAGATAAAAGCTGGAAATTTGGACCTCTCTTTATTTAAAAACAGCCTTCCACCTTTTTTCTTCTCCCTTGACAGGAAGCATGCCTTGAACACAAAACAAATTCTAGGTGTTGAGGCTTCACTGTAGCCTTTTTTTGGTTTTACCCTACCCTCCAGCAGCTTCAGAGCTGGGAGACATCCATGAAGTCCTCATTCCATTTGCCTCTCTGTGCAAGGGGCAGAGAGGCAAACCCTCTTCCAGGCCAGTTTGGGGCCGTGTGAGGGAAGCACAGCAGGGCACAGAGCAGCCCCACAGTGATTTGCTGTGCCTCTCTTGGGTAGGTGTGGTACCCTCCTTCAACGCCAATGCACCCAGAGACCCTCATGTGTGTGAGGTAAGGATCCTGACTGCTCATGGCCTCTGGATAAACAGTGTGGTGTTCTGTCATGGCTGCAGTGGGATTTCAGACAGCCCTCGTGCTGTGGGGTGGATGCCCCTGGGTGCAGGAGAGCATGCCAAGAGGGAAGTCTGCTCTCTATAGATCCTCATGTCAGCAATGTGAGCTCAAATCTTTCCTATCCTCAGTGCAGGTAATTATGCCCTCCCACTGCTTTAAACAAAAATACATTCTTCTCTTTCAAACAGTCAGGTTTTGGTAACTTTTTTTCTGCCCACCTTAGCTCATATCAATCAGGCTTTACGTAACTGTGGTATTTTAGGAAGTAACACCTACTCTGCAGAAGAGCTATTAACAAAGGCCAACTTAAAAGGAAAAAAGGAACATGGAATGTTATGTTCTGTCTAAGGGCAATATTTTCACAAATAGAAGTCAGAAGAAAAATCTGACCTGGAGGGAAAAATGCCATAGAAGGAGTGTTCGTACTAAATAAGATCTAGTTTTGTAGAGCCATTCCTGGCCTTAATTCTGTTTTCACTTTCAATGTACTACAGAAGAGGGCAGTATAAACCCAGCGATTGCATGTAGTAACAAGAATACTTCTGTGGTCGCATCAACAGCACCGAACCGTAAATTAATGTTTCTCTTAATACACTGGGGAAGAGTTAATTCAAGAACAGAACTAGACAGTTCTGTTCTCCTGTTCTTCACACTGTGGAGGATTTTCTTAGTCTTTAGAAAGACAGAACTGGGAGTCTTCTTTCACTCTGCATTTTCTGTACATATGATCTGTAAATCCAGCATATAATACTGCATATGGAATATGCACATCATAAACACCAAACAAACAAAATCAGGGTCAGGCTTCAACAAAGAATAAGGTAGGCAATTTCAGCACAGTGCTTTTACTTACTCCCATGCAGATAGATAAGAAAGCTGTGTCAGGAAGAGAATGATTCTCCAGGAGTCCTACTTCAGCTGGTTTTGACCAAGTGGAACATCCAGCTGCAGGGGTGGGTAGAGCAGCTGGAGGACTCCTGGTAAAAGAGCTCTAGATACCGATTTCAGATTGCAAAAGTGTTTCTCTGAGTTATCACACTAACACAAACTTGGAAGGACTGTATGGACAGGAAGGAATAGAGGTCAGTATCGATCTGGCTTGTTGTTTAAAAATATAGGGGTGCCTAACCTTGTCTGCTAAAATTACATCACCACTACAGCACCACAGAGCTGTAACACCTTCCAGCCGTAATACAAGTCATGGCTGCAGTGGCAGCATCACTGTGTCTCACCAGGGTCTGAGGAAACAAATGCAGGCAGAGAAGATACTTTCAATCAATTGGTACTCTTAGAAAAAACAGACAAGCTCAAGGATATAATCATTTGTTAGGCCTTCAAGGAGTTAAGTTGGCAGAACACTTTGCACTTCTTCCTTTCCACAGCACTCTCTTACATAATAATTCAGCTTCCCTTATATAATAGTAACTTTCTAAAATCTCCTTTTATTGCTGATTTTTTAAAATGGTTTGCATCTCTCAAAAGACAAATTTCTCTGTGAACTATGACAGGAAACATCAGACAGCTTGTGGAGGTTGTGTGTGCAGAAGGAAGGAAAAGTTTCCTCCAAAAGCTGGAAGGAAGGGGATGAAATTACTATTTATACTATTGCAGGCTTAAAGTTATAATTTGACATTTAAAATGTACTCAGTGAGAAACTTGTATAAAATCAACTTTGAAAATCTAACAGGATACCACAGGGACTGTAGGTGGTTACAGTCTAATAGAGAATTCCATAGAAGTGCTTAGGAGGGATAGTGCTCTAATAAAGAGCGTCTATAAAAAGAAGTTTCTGTGAAAATCTATAGGATTTAACAGCAGAAGTGGGGAGAAGGCGGGGAGGCAGGGAAACAGGGAGAGAGAAGATGTGACTTAAGAAATATCTGCTGAAAATTGCATGTTTTACAATTTTGTGTAGGTGGACTCTAAACATTTTAATGATGCAAACGTCAGACTGGGATGTCAAGTGCCCCAAAGCATGAAATGTGGAGATGAAGGGCTGCAGTTTCTGCCCATCTGTAGCAAAATTGTGTTGCTATTTATAGGCTTGCTTTTCTCAAATATCTAAAATTCTTTCATTGCTTCACACAAACAGGCATGCCTATAGCTGAATGTAACTGAGTCATCTGAGTACTGCAGTTTTCCTTAAATTAACAGGACTTGAAAATCCTACCTTTTCACTATGAAAGAAGCTAGGTAGGTAGGTACCTACCTTGCCTTTTGAAAAATATTGCAACTCTTGTATGAAAGGTGTTTTTGTAATTCTTGAAGATGTTGCCATTTAGTATTGGGTTTGAAATTTTCCCAAGCTCTGCCAAAATTCTCCTCCTCCACTTGCAGACTCCGCTTGCTTGTGTTTTGACAGGGAGGATCATGACTGGATTTTCTGAGGAGATCCATGTTCAGAAGAGGCAGTTTTTAACCCGACCACGCAGTTAACCTGAGCGCATCATAGAAAACATGCTAGTTTAAATGCATTATGTGCATTTACTTTGTCAGCTGTTTTTCATGGATATTACTTGAACAATCACTGCATAAGCAGTCTCCTGTTGATTTAGGTTTGAAATCAAAACCAAACAGTGTCTGTGAGTAAGTAAATGTGACCATCAGCCAGGCTCCATGTAGAAAAAAACTTCCTGACATTGCCGTAATTACAGTACAGAGAGAGTATAATAATCTGGAATAGCTGGAATTGTGTATTATTCTCATCTCCTTATACAAATAGGTCACAAATTATTCAGAAGATAGATTTGTATTATGTTTGTTACTTTGGTTGTCCCAGGAATTTTTTCAAGGTGTCTAAGAATTGAAGTTATATTTTGTCACAAAAGTGAGACTAAAGTGTTTAGGCACTAGAAAGTGCTGATTAAAAACAAACAAGAACATAGGAGCAAATCTCTCTCTGCCTTGTTAATGCCACTTTCTATGTGCAATATAGACTGTCGCTAGGAGGCACCTGCGCCACGGATTACTCGGTCCTACTCATTTCTCTGTTGATTTTTCTCGCAAACCTCCCATCCTAGGGCCTGGGAGTTGTGACCTGTCCAGATGATACACACAATGTAAACCTGTCCAGATGATACACACAATATCTAATCTTAGCCTTATCTGGTAGCATTTCGGCCAATTTGAGGTTAAGCAGCTCCTCTCCCTTGTGCAATGTCCCACTCACATGGACCAGCAGTTCCCCGGGAAACCTCACTGTGCCACGCACAGTATCCACAGCACCACTCTTCATCCAAAACTGCAGCAAACTGCTTCTATAACCTACTCCTATCAGTGTTTCCTTGCCTGTGTTTGGCAGGGCAGTGAAGCCCTTGGGTGTTTTATACTTTACCCTACACAATGCAGCATGAGGACCAAATTCTTCAGAGTCCAGACAGACCCCAGCCACAACAACTTCAACTAGAAACAAACTGGTCAACTTCTTCCTACCTAAATGCTCACTGTGCATGCCATTAATTCAAATGATTGCAAATATAAGTGTCTTAAGCTCTGCAGGAAGAACTCTCAGAAAACAACCCAGTCCTTCAGGAAAACACAGCAGAATTCCATCTCATAGCAGGTAAATTTCCCATAGAGGCTTAAAATTGTGATGTACTGGTCATAAAGGTGACATTTTTCTGACAAGAAAGTGGAAAATCATCACACCATGACTTGGTTGACCGTTAACCAGCTGATGCAGTTGTAGATACCAAGTATCACAGTTCTCCTTCCTACTGCTCTACATCGTGATGGATTGTATGAAGGATCAAAGCCTGGCTGGCTGTACGTGTCCAGACCTCAATGCACTTAAAAGTTTTGGTGAGGTTTCTAAGAAAAGGGGCCTGGGGCTGCTGAAAGGGGAAGCACAGACATGCTGAAATTTGCAGACACAGTGAGATAAGGCAGGGAGGAGGACAAAGTCAGGGAAAGAGTAGCTGCCAGGCAACAGGTGAGCCTATGGCATGCAGTGACACTACTAATGCAAGTAAGCACTACAAGCAATGCAAGCAACTTGCACTTGGGTAATGTGAGTTTAGAATATATACCCAACTATGGTCCTAAACTGTACATTGTGAATTGTTAGCTCTGCTTCACTGAAAGTGGTCCTGAGTGAGTCAGAGGTGCAGGTCCCTGTTTCTTAATTCTTCAGACTTGATAAAAATGTAAGAAGAGAGTGTAAGCTCGAGAGGATGATGGTCACAGCAGCAATGAACTGCTGAAACACATACTTTTTTCTTGACATTCAGCATCGCTCAGTAGAGGGCACCAGCACCTCAGCTTACTGCCAGACTCTGCCCAGCAAAGCAAGAATTCCTGGGAAAAAAATCCCCCTATTCACAGTTGGGAGCTAGTATATAAGAAAATATAAAATGGTGAATAAAAGCAGCAAGCAAGGTTGCTCTGGTGAAAAGAAAAAAATTCAGGTCAAAGATTAGGTTTCCAAGTTTGTGCACAACAAGGAAAACTGGACACCATCCTAGCTTCAACTGCAAATGCACTCTGCTGGAAAAATAAATTCAAGCACATAAAATAAACAAACGAAATAAATTTAAAAAAAGAGATAAATTATCTAATTATAATTCAGCATACACATGTTGATGCAATAGAAAAAGTGAAGTCACTACTGAGCAATTAGTTAACAAAATACTGCTGTTGTTCAGGACACTTTAGAAGTGAACCAGCTCAGATTCTCCAGCTTGAACCTAGAAGAATATTGCAGGTGCTTGTTTCTCACACTTGGGAGACTTACTTTCCTTAATGTCTAGAAAAAACACTTTCACACTTTTCATCAACATCAGGCAAGTTCACCCCACAACCCCATGAGCATGGCGTTGCACACCACGGTGTGACTGGCCAGTCACGCACGTATCCCAGTGCCTCCTGGTTTGGTATTTAGCCCTGTGGGGACATGGGTTGTGGCTGCCACCAGGATGTCCCCTTGCTGGCATGCTGCAGTGATCTCTGCCAGGCCCCAAGCCAGCCTGGCCCGGTCAATCCAGGACTCCCTGCTAGTCCAGCCTCCTGGCACTCGATTTTAAGCTCTGACCTCGGTTTTAACTTCTAAGAAGTCTGCACCACTCTGAAACACTGTTCAAAATGGAGTGCCTAGGAACAGGCTTTCCTGAAGCCAACGAGATAACAAGGCCATTTAATCATCCAAAACTATGTGGCCTCAGCTTTGTGCTTCAAGGATATAAACATCTCTTTTTAACCACACTTGGCAGCAACAGTCTTTCCCCTGGATTTCAGCTCTCTAAAACATTCATAGGAAAGCTGATCCTTGTATGACTTGACTGAACACTGGATGGTACATGGGGAAACCAACATCTTGTAGAGACAGAGGTTAAACCTGGGTCTGGAGCAATGTATTTCGGTACACTTTACACTGTTGTGTCCTTTTTTGTTGAAAGGGGACATTTTGGAGAGAGCAATATCTCTATGCTCACGTGTTTTGACAATAAATGGGTTGAGAAATAGGAGGAAAGAAGACAAAAGGTGTAGGAAAAGAAGATACAACTCAGAGGACACCTGAAAACAGCCTTTCAGCTTGTAAAATGAGACAGGGCAATGCTTGTTCGGCAAGTCTTGGCACGGCTGAGGTGCAAGATCTGCTTGGAGGAGACCTATGTTGTCAGGCCCAGGTGGATGTGAACAAACTCCAGACTTCTCCAATGGAAGTTCAAGCATAAAGCCCCTAAACCAACTAGATTCTTATGAGGTTAGCTGGCATTTTATGAGTACTAGTGATTTGCCATAGTCTTCTAGACAAGCATCCTGATGCCTACATCTCTGCATGTTCAATAAGCCTGGAGAATTTTTCTCTAAGGCATCAGTACCAAGGGGGGAAGAGGCAGCAACAGCATCCCAAAGGATCCCTCAGATCCAGCTTCCCAGGGCATTCATATAAATATCTTCAAACCTAACCCCCACCAAATGCTGCTGAGTCCTCATCTGGACATTAGTTCTGGTCCTGGAAGCTGTACTTCTGGGAGGATAGAGGTGAGGTGGTCTGGGAGCAGAGCTGAGCGAGAAGAATGACAAAAGGCTGGGAAATATAGTCTGTGAGGAGCAACCTCAGCACTGTTTACTGAATAAAAAACACTGAAGAATATGGAAAACAGATCCAGAAACTCTGTGAAATGTGTCGAAAAATACCAATTTCAGAGGGATGTTGTAGAAGATCTCCCAAGGCCCTTTTCCATGGTAACATTATACAATTCTGTGGCATATCAGGTTTAGAGATCAGTCTAGAGTAACAAGGGCAGCAAAGAAAACAGTCTAATAGTTTTATCTGGTTTTTACAGTCAAGGAAATTGGAAGCAAGGACCTAATCCCTTGACTGTGAGGTATTGCAGTTTTCAGATGGAAAATTCTCACAAACTCTCCTGCAACAAAACAAAGGCATGTCGTGTTTTAACCTGGGTACCAGTAAATACATTTCAGTTGCCACTCTTAGGTTTCTCAATGTATGGGATGCAGTTTCCTCTTCCTTCCTCCAATGACATCCCTGTGTCACCCAATTACAGCCCCTGCTCTGTGTGCACAGTGCAAACCCAGGCTCTAGAAGCAGCACACTTCAACCAGTGACATGGACAAGTTTGCCAAAGCAAGACCTAAGGACCAGGATAAGAATAATCATCAGCCTGGTCCTCAGCTCGTCTTGTAACCCTTTAAAGGTGTTAGCAAAACTAACCTGAGTGCCAGTGTGCACAGGCTGGCCCACAGGTTATCAGGATCCTCTCTGTTTGCATTGGTCCTATCACAGTGATGGCTGAGTCACTCTGGGATGTTAAAAAGAAAGAATTCAGTCATTAAATTTCAGGAAAGATGGAAGACATCTAGGCTCCAGCAAGACAAGCAAGCCTAGACCACGAAGAGGACAGATGCTCTGCCTCTGCCCCATGCTTGAGTAGCAATGCCTAGAAGGAAGGAAAACATCAGCAAAGCCAAGGAAAATGGGCATGCTGTGGGTACACAATGCAAAAGCACGCAGTCACTCCCTTTCTCTGTGTGCCAGTTTGTTTCTGTTGTGCAGTTAATTCTTCATGCTGACCTTCTAAGGACAGGCACTTTAGGGAATTTCAGATGGTGCTGTAATGTCTTGGCCACTGAAAACTCTTCCTTATTTTGTCTGAAATTTTCTGTGGGTGCTTTCTTTAGCAGCTTTATTGGTTCTACTGCAGACTGTTTCTGTGCTGGCTTGCAGGAACATCAGGTAGTTTTGTGGGGGGAAGGATTATTTTTGTTATTTTTTATTTTAGAATCACTAATTAAACAATAGTAACTAATTTGTCAATTATTATATTCCTAGTAATCCCCCACTCTTCTATTTTCTTAGTCCCACTGTTCACACTGAGTCATGGTGAGCACTGTATAACTGTGGAGGGAGAACATACGCTGAGAAATAGGTGAGGTGAGAGTTTCCATTACTAAATACGTGGCCAGTTACTGAAAAAAGGAAAATAACCTTCCGGGGATGTTGCAGAACTCACCAAAAGGTCCATGTGGTGCTAGTGAGAAACTGCATGTGAACCCAGCTCCAAGGGTGAACAGCTCCCAGAGTACTGGAGGGAAGAAAATTTCCAGTACTAGAGAGGAAAATTGCCCTCTTCCCTTGCTCTGAAAGGTTCTGCAGCATTACTGTTCTTCCTGTGGCTTCCTTCTCCTAAATGAACAGCTGCCATGACTGTCCCAGACACCTGACAATGGACATTAAGTCTGTGTTTGAGCAGGAATCTGTGACCTCCAATGCCCAAATCTCAGCCTTGTGCGCAAATCATGACAGCAATTTTTCATTCAGGTGAAGGAGACCAAGGAGAATCCTCAGGACACACTAGTCCACAAGTACCAATGTGTGTTAGCCATGACTGCCCCCTCTTCCGTCTTCCTTTCCACTTATGAGCATGCTGCTCCTGCACCTAATTCTGGCTTAGCCACACATGGAGGAAATGTTGTGTTTTGTGTCAGGTGGGAACTCATTAGCCCTCCTGCTGTGTCTCCTGTACTCCATCTCGGTTTGCCAACCCTTTTTCTGCGAGGCTTTGCCCTCCAAGGAAGCCTGAACCCTGCTGTGCTGGAGTTGCTTGCTGCTGTCTGCCCTCTGAGCCTCTGCTTTATACACTTCATATGTCAGTTAACCTTATCACCTCCAATTTTCAGAACTGTTGGAACTGTTCTACTATTTACTCTGCATTTCAGTCTTAAAAGTGGCCGTTTAAGACCAGGCCCATCCTCCTTGAAAAGCAGCCAGGGTCCATGCTGTTTTTGCCTGCCAGCATTCCCCAAATCTGCTGCTTTTTCTTCCATCCAGACCTCATTTTTATTTCTCTTCCGTTCTAAAACTTTGTAAAACTTAAAAATAGCTCCTTGCAAGTTCAGAGAAAAAGCTCAAGCCAAAAAAAAAAAAAATTGCAACAACAAATCAGATAAGATGAAAACAGAAAGGGAAAGGGGGAGGGCATGCCACAAATTATATCACTGTCAACATGGAAATGCTTAAAGAATGCATATTGAGAAACAACAGGAATTAAGAGGCCACAGCTGTGTGATGAGAAATGATAAGAAACTTGCCATCCTTTAATAAGGAGTCCTAGGAGACGTGCTTCAAATGCCCCTACTCCCCAGGCTCCCCCAATCTCCAAAGAAACAGTACCTACAAAAAAACAAAAAAAAAAACCCAAACAAACAAAAAAAAACCCCATCAAAATAGAACAAAACAACCCCCCCAATACAACAAAAAAAAAAAAAAAACACCAGCCCATGTCACCATAATGAAAAAGAAGCCCTTCATTTACGCTTGTTTGGGATTAAGCAAGGGTTGAAGTGAATCAATGAGCAAATAAAATACATATGGTAAAGGCTTTTAAGACCATCAATGGAAAAAGGAGGAAGAAAAGGAAAGAAGAGGAGAGAGGGTGGTGGTGGCAAATAACAGTATAAACTCTGCAATTGTTACTGATCTGTCAACAAACATACTTTAGGGATTTTCTCGTTAAGCCAGAGGGATATATAGTGGCAGTAGAGGATTTCAACCTTTCACGTTTATTCAAAGCTGTCCACACACTTTGATTAAAAACACACACAAGCTTCCATGTTGGAGGAATCTTAGGTAAATGTCTGTTTGAGCAGCCATTTGTTTACTTTTTTTTTGTGTAGTTTTTTATTTTATTTAGTTTGGTTTTGGTTTTTGGTGGGTTTTTCTTCTTTTGTCTGCAGTGCAAACTTCTCACATAAAAGACAGAGAAAAGCACTTTCACTCCTCCCGGGTCTTAAAAATACCATCCTTCTGGCTATTTATTTATTTTAAGTGCTGTGCTGGGGACCTGAGCACTTTGCATAGCTGTCTAAGTGCAAATACATCTCAACTCTACAGGATGTTCTTTCAATTGTACCTGGGTCTGACCTATTCTGGATTGTCTATAATATTGCCAGCTTTAACTGTAAGTTGGGAAATAGTTCATGGCCTAATTAAAAGTCCAGCTTCTGGGCTCTTGGGACTGTGTGCTATTCAGTTTCCCTTTAGAGAAAGGATGTCTGCACAGATATAGGGAAAAGCCTGGAAGTGCTATATGAATGCATCCAAGAGCCTGGAAAGTCAGAACATAAGTTAAAAAGTATCTCAAATTCTTTGTAATATATAAAATAACACCACTGAAGATTTGTGAAATGCCAGGGTTGGCAGGAAAGAGATTGCATAACACCCTAGAGGTTTAAGTGTTGATTGAAATCAAACAATTAACAATAAGAAACGATAATAAAATTTAAAAACAGTATAAAAGAAATATTTGGCAAGAGATTGAAACTGTAAGCATGCTACTCTGAATTCTGCATTTTTAAATTAAAATTGCTTGAATTACCTTAAATACTGTAAGAAAAGAAAACCAGAGCTGTGAAAGAATGAAGCTCTTGAGTTAAGTAACTATCTCATTAGCACTGGCTGGTTTTCTGAGGCAACCAGGTTTGTCTGTGACAGCAACAAAGTGCATTGCACTGAAACCTGAGCCTTGTACTTAGGGGAGTTGGCACAGGCTCTGGTACCAGTGTTAGCCACTTGTTATAAGCAAAGAAACAAACAAACAAACAAATGTCTTTTGGTGGAAGTTAACTTCCTTCCCCAGTCATACAAGCTGTGCTCAGGTTATGTAGGCAAATATTTATCATTTGATAAAGGGTTATGATCTCCTGACCTTGGTATTAGTCTTGATTGCCAGTAAAGCAGAGTTCTTAAAAGCTGTTGTTATAAGCAGGGTGCCAAACTAGTCAAAAGTTTCCTGTGTAATTTATGTCAGGTTGCTCTGAGGCTGGTTGTTGTTTTTTGGTTGTTTTTTTTTTTTTTAACTTCACGTTCTCCGGAGAGCCATGCTCTGGTGGTTGGTAGGAACTACAGATCAGCTGGCAAGATCTACTCATTAGATGTCCCTGCACTGAATGCCTGGGAGAGTGATGGGAAAGTGTGATGAAAAGGGTGCCCTGCAATTTTCTCACCTGGTGGACAAGACAAAGGGGATGAGGAGAGCAAAATATCAGACCTTTGCTTGAACAGACAACCAGACAGGCAATTGTGCTGCTTGAATTGTTTGCTTCTAGTCTGCGTCCACAACTATGCCCCTGAATTTGGGACCTTAGATTTATCATAACACTGGTGCACCTACTGTAGGTCAGAGTTTACAAACTTCTGCACAGGATCAAGCGATTAAACACTGGCTGCAGAATGCTTCTAGGGTGGGAGTTTAAGCATATGTGTGTCCTATGTGCCTGTGTGACCTAAAATACATGCAAAAGCAACCAAGTTAATAAAAGAGAGAATATCTGAGACCCAAGTTTCGAATAAAGACAGTTGCTCTGCTGCTTTCTGGAAGTCATTCTCCTCATTACTCACATGTACAGCATGCTCAGAAGCATTTCTCAACCTCAGGAGTTTTGGATATTCACTTCAGGAATGCAGTCATCATCTTCCTGGGTACACGCTTCCAGTTTTCCAGGAAGAAAACCAATAGGAAATAGGGCAAGCAGTCATATCTGATAAAGCTGAAAGCTGCTGTAGTGAACAGTGCTGGGGTGTCAAAATTCTTCAGTGCCTGCCAAAAGATGGCCAGTGGCTAAGTAGACATGGTGCTCTACCAGCAAGGAGCTGAGCATTTATCCTTCATACAGCAGAGCTCGATCATGTCTAAACTTACACATGTGAGTGAACCCAGAATAGTTGATTTTTTTTTTCTTTTTAAAGATTTGTTTTGTCCACCTCTTCACTGTCTGCTTTACATAGCCTGGAGGACATGGTGTGCTGTGTCCAAACTGCATCTAATACTTTAACCACAACTAGCTGTTAAAAAATAAAAATAAGCTCAGATCCCTGTGCTTGTTCACACTAGACGTATGCATGCCAAGATTTTTTTAAAATGAGTAATTCTTTGAAGTACCTTTGGTTTTCAGTTGTTTTAACTTATGCTACCTCTTTCTAATCCACTTCCCAAACTTTGAGGTATCCATCCCTTAGATTTCTTAGAAGCTTATATCTCCCAGCACCTGGGAGTTATCATAGCCCAGTGGTGCCCAGATCTGTAGCACCTTCTCCTCAATATATACGGACCGCTGGTGAGCTCCTTCAAAGTGTCAGTGCCACAAAGCACTAGAACTGGACAAAGACACAAGTGAAAGAATCAGATAAAATTTTCTGGACATGAAGAGCCATACAGAAGGTCTTGGAGAGGGT
Organism: Phainopepla nitens; assembly: GCA_013400175.1. Taxonomy (NCBI): domain Eukaryota; kingdom Metazoa; phylum Chordata; class Aves; order Passeriformes; family Bombycillidae; genus Phainopepla; species Phainopepla nitens. The sequence continues at coordinate 83,261 of VXBQ01016706.1, read as the reverse complement.
GGATGGGAGGAAGTATGCAAAAGTGCAGCAGATGCCAAGATCTTTCTCTCCTGAGGGAATACTGCCTGCACCAAAGGATTTTGCCCAGCTGGTATGTGAAGTGCTGGTGCCTGGGACAGGTGCCTTCCTCTGCCTACCTCTTTCTCAGTGGCAGGAGCTATCAGTGATCTTGCAATGATGACAACGAGCCATGCGAACACACTCCTGTGCAATCACTCTATCCAAAACAAGTTTCTGCTCTGGACAGTGTTAATTCATGCTAAGATTCAACAGGTGGAGAAAATGAGTGAAAGTGCTCATAAGAGCAGTAGGAGGGGATGTGAAATATGTCTATCAAAGATGAACATTTCATCCCTCAGCATCTTCTTCAAACGTTAATTTTGTGTTCCCTCAACTTCTCTTCAGTTTTATTTATTTGAAAACAACACTTTACTTCAGGATACCTGGTTGGCTCCTTACTGCTTGAAGGGAGAGTAGATTTTGCCCACCCAAGCAAAGTATTTTCCTTTTTCTGAGGCCAGGAGATATTCCCCTGTAAGGCAGAAACAGCAAATTGAACTGGACCAAGAGCAGACTTGCTAAACATTTCAAGCAATTTACCTACTCTAGAGCTCAGCCACATCTTGGGAAGGGGGTAAATTGTTTCTCATGACCACAATCATGGGGAAGGAGGGGATGAACCAGAGCAAGAGCACGCTAAGGCTTTTCATCAGCTCCTTCAGGGGCTGGTTTCATGCTCCCCATACACTCTCTTGGGAGTCTATACATCCACAGCCCAGACTCCTGCCAGCAAAACATCAACCCCTTGAAGGATTTCAGCTGTGTCTCCCATCTTTCTCTTCCAACACCTGCTGGATGCTCCCTCTTGCTCTCTCATGAATATATCACATCTTGACTACAAAGTCCTCCAAGAGCTCTCCATAGCAATAAACTCAAACCTGAATTTAAGGCACACTTTGTAGAACCACATTGTTCGCAACCCTGTTGCATGGACCTGCCTTGGCACAGGCCAGCACTCGTGCAATTTAAAGGATCAGGGACTTAGGAGAGAACAGACCCTGAATTAATGGCTGCTTCCCAGAACTTTCCTACTTAGCTGGCAGGGGCGGTGATTGCCCTATATTGATATCGCTGCTCTGGTCCTCTCTTTGGGTTGAGCACAACCATTGTGTGGCTCGTGCCACTCCCTGCTTCAAGGGGGCAGCTGGGCTGCTGTGGGAAGTGCCCAGAGCAACGTCCCAGGTCCCTGGCAGGCCCTCCTGATTTCCCCCTGGCTCTTTTGTTGGCTTTGCGTGGCGGCAGGCGGCCGCGCATGCTGCGTGACTTTCTACATGCCGGGGGATACTTCAGATGACATGATGGACATTCCTCCTTTGAACCCAGCCCAAGTCCATGCCAGAAAGGCCCATGATAGATTCCCCGTGCCATCCTGCAAAACAGGCTGAATTATAGCACCTTTTAACCACAGCCCAGGGTAAACAATACAGCCTGTACCACGGCCCATAAACAGTCCTCATTATTACAAAGGGCATTTCAAACGCGCTGTGCTACGGCTTGACCTTAAAAGCTATAGACAATCTAGCAGAGCACAGACGGTTTCATAAAGTACAATCACTTCCTGCAATTCTTGGGGCAGTGCAGCCGGAGCCGTGCAAATCCTGTTTTCCCTGCATTGTTTCCTGCATGTGAATATCATCAGTCTAATGGCACTCGTAACCATGGCACTCGTTAAACAGGAGCAGGGAGACTTGTGATAAAGCCATCCAGGACTCCAAGGATTTGCATGGGGCCAGCAACCTTGGCTAGACAAGGCAGAGTTGCCAGCTTTCACTTCAGAAGATCAAACAAGCAAAATATGTAAAAGAGAAACGCTGTAAGAACAACTACTGGATAAAACTGCAGTCAGACCCAGGTTTAGGTCAGCCAGGATGGTGGGAGCACAGGAATCCCCTTCCCACTCAGTGGGAGAACTGGCTGTCTTTGGGGAAAGCTTTTGTTCCTGCCTGAGGGTCCACATGCCTGGAAGAGCATGGAGATACAATATCTGCACAAGGCAAGAGCAGATCTGTGGGAGGTGCAGAGGTCAGGGGGGATCACACCTCTTTCCACCTCAGTCACCGCTTCATTTCCCTGCATATAGGAAAAAAAAAGCGTTGGACGGAAGTACTACTGCAGAAGATGTAACTGAAGGTAGACTCTTGGCAGTATAATCAGTTTATGCTGTGGATGAGATTATTAATGACTCTCTGATTTATTTAATATCTCGGGAGGGGTATCATATTTCCAGGCAACACCAAGACAGTACCTGCCTGGTGCATTCATGAGTGCCAAACTTTTCAAATACTACATTTTTACAGAGAAGTCCACGTAAGTGAGCACACCCAATTACACATTTGACAAACAAAAAGCTAATGAGCTGCCCAGCAGGCATGTGGCCATCATCAGACACCTCAGGGCTTTGCAGTCTTTGCCACATTTGGGAACTAAAGCATCAGCAATATCATGCTTCATACTCGAAGGTGCCTGATCAACAAGACGTTGGAGGTGTAATTGCCCCATAAAAGGTTTAATTTACAGACTCCTGCATCCCATAATGAAACCAATAGGGCCGAGCCTGACCTCGGCGTACAAGGCAGCACTCGCAGAGACAGCACCAGGCAGAGGTTACTGCAGATCTCAAGGCAAGTAAAGACTTGATAGTGGGGAAATTTCAGATGAGTAATTAATCAAAGAGGGCTGGACATAGTTCATTGTGTTCTTTAAATACTATGGAAAAAAGCCTGTTTCCAAGTAAGGAGGGTGCTTGTCTGGGGCAGCAGTGCATACTTTAGTCCTGGTGCTACTGAGCAGGCAAAAATTGAATTCCAGCTTCAAAATATAAGGCAAGGGGGATGATGGTGGTCACAAAGTGATTACATTCTTGAAAAGAGTAAAAACCACAAAATGAGCACCTGTAGAAATGGTAAAGTCGGGTCTCACAGGAAGAAATTTTGGAGGACATTATTCAAGCCTACATTTGGACAGCCACAAAGCAGTCTGAGCTGCAGAGAAGAGCAGGTATAGTTGAAGAAAACAGGACAGCACCAGCACCTTGTGGAAGATTACCACAAGAAAGGTTATCAAGGAAGTTAATGTAGAAGTGGAAGCACAGACTTGCGCTGGTGAATGAACATAGAGGAATAGCACAAGCATGTAAATACAAAATGAACAGGAACTAGCAAGTGGTATGAAAGCCTCCAAGATACCCAGAAGCAACCAGACAACACAGAAAAACCCATCACTTATTGACTAAAGAGGAGAAATAACAGATGAAAGAAGAAGGCTGTTCAAATCTTTGTAAAAGATTTGTAATTGTGAAATTGATTTAGCAGATGATAAAGGCCAAAGCCAAAAGAAAAAAGAAGAAAATTTGCCCAAAAATGTTTTAGAAAGATTGTGTTTTCAAGTCTAAGAGATCTGATGAAACACACACTAGTGTAATTAAGGAACTCACCAGAGCAGACTGAGCTATTAGTGATTATCTGCAAGAATTCTAGGTTTAAGGGGGATGTCCCAGAGGGCTGGAAGATGGCAGAGTGTGGACTTGTCTTTACAGAAAGGAAAAAGGAGGAGCCAGGGAATTCAAAACTAATCTGCCTAGCTTTGATAAATGGAAAGATAATAGAATGAATCATTAAATAACCGAGTTATAACCCCAAGAGAACCATATGTTGACAAATATCAGCCAGTGCAGAGTTTTTGAATATTTTTATTTTTAATAATGTGGCATGTCAGACCAATTTACTTGGGAAGTAGCCCAGTAATTAAAAAAGAGGCAGGATGCCATTGTCCAACACAATGTTCTGAGATGTAAAAGAGGAAAATATGATGTTGGTGAAATCACATTCACTTGAACATGCTGCTGTGTCAAAAACTGCAATTGGAGACCAGATGTCAATCATTCACTGTCAGGGCAGGATGACATTTAAGGAAGTCCTAGTCTCTTCTCTCTTCACCTTATTCATCAGAGGCTGGGACTGACAGTGAGCACAGCTCTTACAGCATTAGTTGTAAAGCTAGAGGATGATCCAAACTGAGGAGAGAGTTCAAATCTGCAGCTTGAAATTCAGCAAAGGTGAGGTATTTTTGAATGCCAAATAAAGTAGACTGAATAAGGAAAGAAGTGGCAGCACATCAAGAAGTGATCTTGGGGATACAGAGGACCAGAAGCTCAATGTGCACATAGAAAAGAAGATTAATATTTTTTTCAAGGTGTATCAGTAAGAGGTCTGGATGTGAAACATGAGGAAATTGGCTTGCTCTGTGTATATAAAAGAAAAAAAAGTAAGAGAAAAATTCAAGACACTGGTAGAACATCAGCTTGGCTCCCTGCTTGATATGAGAACAATTCCCCAGTGAGTTCAGAGGGGAGCAATGGCAATGATATGTGATGTGAAAAACACATTATCCAAGCAGAGGTTGGAGAAACCATCTTTGTTCTGTACAGAAACAGGATCGGGGGAGAGCAACAGAGATGCTCTCAGTCCTGCAGCATGCAAGAAGGGTGTTACAGGAAGAAAAGAGCTTAGTTGTTCTCTGTGTTAAGGAGAGTTTTGTTTATTTTGCACAAAGATATTTTGAGCTAGCAGCCTGGGGGAAAAAGGAAAAAAAAAAAGATGAAAACCAAAACCCAAACCCCAAAATAAAACTCAGAACTTTCTCATTTGAAGGATAGTTGGAACAAGGTACCAGAGGAGGCTGTACAAACCCTGTCATTGGAGGACTGTTAGTGAAACAGCTGTCAGGGTTGTTGTAGATCATCTCTTGAGGTCCTTTCCAGCTCTGCTTTTGTATGATCTTGCAGAGTAATTAAGCCTCTGTTTAACATTATGCACAAAGGTGACTTGCAAAATAGGCAGTGTTCCAACCTGAGCACATGTTTAATTGCTTTGCTGGTCTGAGGCCCAAGGTATTTCTGGAAGGTGTTAATTTATTCCAAAAATTCTTTCTAACAACTATTCCCCTATGCACACTGACACCTGCAAAAAAATAAAAGCAGTATTCTTCTGTTTCCAAGCTGCTGCATTCCTTTCGAAACATCCTGCCCTCCTCTGATAATACTAAGAAAATAGAAGATTCTCTGTTTGCAACCTTATTTACTGGGCAAAATTATTTCCTCATGTGCTGTAGCTATAAGAGAAACATGAAGTCACTGAAACAATGAGATGAATTGTATCAATAAAGCATTAGGGATGCAAAATATGTACATGCATGTATTTACAATTCACTCAAAACCATATATAATACATACAGACATCACACACACTAACAGACTCCCCTGAGCCTTGAATGGCTGGAAAATCTCGTCTTACAGCAGCAGGACCATTAAGTTTAGTCCCCAGTATATATCTGTGTTTAGCCTCGCTGTGCCTTGCCTCTGAGGTAGCTGGCACATGGTGCCTCCACTGCCATGAACAGGAAAACAGTTCATAAAGTACAGTCAAAAGATCTTTGGGGAGCTAAGACATACTGAGGTTTAACTGACTTTCCCAAAGCTAGATAACCTCTTCCCAGGTCTGCAGGGCTGAACCCCAAGAGCACACAGCTGGTGACTGCATGGGAAGGTTGGGGACGGCCAGTGCAGCTCAAATACCAACAAATCCTCATTTTTCTGTTGGTGGGGGTTTGTGTGTGTCTGTGTGGGTGTGACGAATTGTTGTTCAGGAGTATCAAAGTATCAGTCATGATTCTGGTCTTCCCAGTCTGTGTGAGGTGTGCAAACACACAACAAACGAAGGAGCTCTGCCTAAATCTTTTCAAGCTGAGTGCTAGATGAAATACCAGAGTTGGATGAAAGGAAGGCAGGGAGGAACAAAAGGAAACGGTAAGCCTGATTGTGCTGTTATCCGAGGATTGCTGTTGCTTATAGAGCTGAATTTCAGCTCTTGAGAGGCTGCTTGTGGAACGGGCTAAAAAATGGCCATCCTTGCCTAAAAAATGGCCATCCTTGCCTAAAGATTTTGATGGGAAAGGGAATTGCCAGGAGAAGCTCCAATACCCAGAAAATCAATCAATTGGGTGTTTATATTGCAGACAAGAAGCCTTGTTTCAACCCTTCACTGCAAACCTGGCAGCGAAGGGACTTAAATCTGGTGCTACAACAGACCACCAGATTCAACTGGATCTGGCAGGGCCTGGACATTCCAGAAAACTCCAACAATCAAGGCAGAGGCGATAGACTGGGGGCAGCTTTTCAATTCAGCCACACTCACTACTGCAAAGTTTCTTCCAGACCCAGATCTGTCAGAGGCTCCTGCCCTGAATTACTTTGGCCACCAGAGATGACGGTGGATGCCAACAGCCCCTTGCTGGGCTAGGTGCTCTCCTTAGTTCTCCCCCTTTAACTGGGAAATTGGGAAAAGGGAAGGGAAAGATTTATTGTAAAGAGGGTCCCTTTCCAACTACAAGCTGGCACCTGTGAAAAACTTGATGGCCATGAGTGGGAGACACTTCACTTTATTTCCTTGATAGAACCAAAAATGACCGATTTTCTTAAGAAGATTTTAACATTACCACTAAAATATTGTGTTTGAGTTCAATTTCTAAAAAGCTTTAAACTGAATTACATTTTTTATTCCTGGCTTCTTGCTGATATGATGAAATATAAGGCGTTTTTTTAGCAGTTGCCCTTTCACTGTGAACTTTCAGATATGCACAGAGATTTCTCTCTGTGAAGCTGTAGTGTTTTAATTCTGATAAAATAAAAATCCCATCATTAATTTTAAATCTGCAGAGCATATGAATGACCACTTTCCTAAAAATACACATTTCTGTCAAGTCATTCATTTTTTATTTTGAGACACTTATGTTTTCCAGCTTTCCTGCTGACACATAAATTGGTATTTTCCCAGCAGCTCCCCTCTGAACAAAATCTCTCATGCACCATTCAGTCAGGCAGTTTCAATTCATAAGGTCTAATCCTTTAATTGTTTCACAGATGAAAATTCCAATAACATGTGATTAAATCTCTGGCACATATTAGTTATTATTTCCTTATCAGTAATATTTACTATTTATTCCAGAGCAAATACACTCCCAGAGCACCCAGACTACAACACACAAAGCCATTGAAGGTTGTCTTGTAGACCACTTGCTAACTTTGACTCTCAAAAGGCCCACCACAACCTTGGGCAAACCTTAAAATTACCTCCCTGATGAACCCTGCTTGTCCATGAGTTTTCCAGAAAAGGTCATTCGCTTGAAGCTCATTACTAATCCACTGCAGGATTAGGAGAAATTAAACATTCACAGGCACAACACTGCTTACAGGGAAGCTGAACACCAAAATATTCTTAGTATACTTTTGAAATTCTGATTATTTTTCCCCTACTGGAAAAAAAAAACCAAACAATTTCAAGAGCACTCTATTTGCTGTGATTCTTTGCGTGGTGGAGAACAGGCGAAAAGAATGTTATAACTGGAGATGGCAAGGGAGATTAAGAAAAGGAGGGGGTGTTTTCTTGGAAAAGGCAGTAGATTAAAACCAAGGCTTTCCTTAGGGACCTATTGTTTTTTGCTTGCTTTTGATGAAGAACACAGAGAGCATTTTTTTTCCTTGGGTGCAGTAAAGAGCCTCTAGCCTAGGGAGGCACACCCTAGGATGGTGAGTGGGCTGGTGAAGGAGTGCTCTTCCTCTTCCAGATTAATGACCACTTCGTAAGTGAAGTCTGAGCAGTTGGCTATTGTACAGTGTGTGCTTTTCTTTTTTTCCTTTCTTTATCCATATTATTATTTTTATTTTATTTTTGGCAAAAGCAATTGAGAGAGTCTTGGTTTTTTACTGCACTTTGACACAAGTGTCAACACCTTGAAATATTTCACCAAAAGGAATTCTTGCTGCCTGCCCAGCCCTATAATCAACACACCAAGGTTTCCTCAGACACCTATCTTAGCAGAAAGTCTGGAAATCCTTAGGCTAAGTGATGAGTTAAGATATATGGGCTCGCAGAGCAAAGTTGGCCCATAGCGCCTCAAACCCCAGTTTTGTGGGGATGCAACTCTTCAGGCAGTGAAGCTGTGAGTGTCTGGTGAATCCATGGCGAATCCTAGAGGTCTTGTCCTGGTTGACTCCCTGTGAATTCAGCTCAGTAGCTGTTTAAGCAAACAGCAACCCTGCACCATATGGGAGGGAGCATACGGGAGAGGTAACTGAGCGAGTGTGATAAGTGAGAGGGGCAGCTAGGGCAGGGAAATCCTATGTGCACTTACGCAATCATAGAATCATTTTGGCTGGGGAAGACCTCTAGGATCATTGAATCTAACCACAGCACTGCCAAGTCCACCAAGTGCCAACCATGTCCCCAAGTGCCAGACCTACGTGCCCTTTACATGCATCCAGGGATGGTGACTCTCTCACTTCCTCGGGCAGTCTGTTCCCATGTTGGACTGTGCTTTCCATGAAGAAATTTTTCCTAATATTGAATCTAAACCTCCCCAAGTGCAACTTGAAGCCAGTTCTGGTCCCTTCACTTGTTACCTGGGAGAAGAAGTCAGCCCCCACCAGTCTACACCCTCCTTTCAGGCAGTTGTAGAGAGTGGTAAGGTCTCCCCTGAGCCTTCTTTTCTCCAGGCTAAACAACTCCAGCTCCTTTGTCAGTCCTCATGAGGCTTGTGCTCCAGAGCCTTCCCCAGCTTTTTCGCCCTTCTCTGGATATGTTCCGGCACCTCAATGTCTTTCTTGTGGTGAGGGGCCCTAAACTGAACACAGCACTTCAGGTGTGGCCTCACCAGTGCTGAGTACTAGTGAGGAGGATGATCATTGTCCCGGTCCTGCTGGCCACACTGCCCCTGATACAGGCCAGGACGCCACTGGCCTTCCTGGCCACCTGGGCACATGCTGGCTCCTATTCAGCCACTGCTGACAAGCACCCCCAAGTCCTTTTCCTCCTGTAGCTTTCCAGACTCTCTGCCCTCGACTTGAGTCCAGGGGCCTATTGTGACCTTACTGAACCTCATGCAATTGGCCTTAGCCCATCAATCCAACCGGTCCAGATCCTTCCACAGAGCCTTCCTGTCCTCCAGCAGATCAACACTCCTGCCTGACTTGGTGTCATCTGCAAACTGACTGAGGGTGCCCTTGATCCCCTCATCCAGGTCATTGTTAAATGTGTTAAACAGGACTGGTCCCCACACTGAGTCTTGGGGGATACCACTTGTGACCTGCCACCAGCTGGATGTGATTCCATTCACCACCACCCAGCCATCCAGTTTTATACCCAGTTAAGAGTACGTCCATCTAAGCTACGAACATCCAGAATCTGCAGGAGAATGGAAACTTTGGGAATGTTTGTGGGAAACTTTGTCAGAGAATAAATTCCAGGTAGACAAATTCCACAGCCCTTTACTCATCTGCTAAGGTTAATGGTTATTCTTCAGCAAAAGCCATAATGAGCTGCAACACATCTGTTTCCAGATACAGCCTTTCTGCCTTTCCTCCAGGACATTTTTAGGGGAAGGGCACAGTTATCTACATATACAACTCTTCATCAAAAGCTGCATCTATTCAACTTTTTGGGTTCTGAATGCCTGAATGGGAGCCCTCACCTCTGCCCCTTGCTGTGAGGATGGGCTTTCATTCCCGGTACTGGGATGCAGCCCCATCCCACGAGGCTGATGGACACCCAGGGACACACACGCTCTCCTCTGAAGGATTTCTTTTATTGTTCTTCTCCTCTTTTTTTTCCTTGTTTTGTTATTCTCACCACATAAAGGAGAAGTCCTTCAGAGAGAGCCTGCCGGAAGAGCCAAGACACATTCAAATGCTCTCTTTTCATTGTTCCCAGAAGATTAATGACACGTAGGCCAATGGGCCCATAGCCCTGTTCCCGTAGCCTGCATGCCAAGGGGGAACAAATGAAAGCATGTAACTGGAATTTCCACTCAGCTTGTCTCAACAGCACACGAAAAGCTAGGACAAATCAAATTACAGCTACAGAATACAACAAAGAAGCTGCCCTCTCAAAATAAACAAACAAGCAAATGAATAGGAGAGTGGCCCCAATTTAATTGGTGAAGTCAGGCAATGATAGCTGTTTCACATCTGGGCTGTACTTTCATTTGGCTGGAGGCTACATTTTCATGCCTATGCTAAACTCCAGCTGTCAGTGAGGATCTGGTGGACTTTGAATGTTTATTAAGCTGGGCAGCCTGCTGCTGGCTTCCCATGGCCAGCTCCCCATGGCTGCTTGCTGCTTCCATAACCCAGTCACATGGGGCCTCCACCGCCCCATCCCTGCTAAGAGCAAGTGTTCCTTGTGTTTGTCCCAAATTCCAGCACAGTGGCAAAAGCTGGCTGGCAGATAAACGGCTGTGTGGAGGCCTGTCAGTCAGAGTCATGGGTGTCCCTCCAGGCAAGGTGGCTTCTTCATTCCAGGCTGCCAGCCAGCACAGGGGAAAGGCAGTCACTCACTTTGAAGTGTGTCAGCAGGTTGCATGCCCCAAAAGCAAGTGTTAAATAAATGTGCAGGTCTGGGGTCAATGTTTTGTTGTCTGACTCTTTCTCCCAAAATTCTCACTGTGGATTGTCAATTTGCTGGTTTGGGAAATTTGGAAAAAGAAGGATCAACAGAGACGTCAAGTAAAACCATCAAAGTAAGATGAAACTCCAAAGAACCTGGGGAATGCAGGAAGGCAGGGTGCAATCCCTGGAGAGAACCACGGAGCCTCTGACTACCCTTGTCAATGCAGCCATGCTGGTGCCAAGGCAGATCCTCTCCTCAGCAGTTGCTGAGAGGGCCCCACTAAGCTCCTGCACCCTCCACTGCCACAGATGAGCTGGAACCAGAAATGAAAAAGCAGATTTCTGTCTGGAACTGGCAGATACTTATCACTTTGCTTCTAAAAGGAGGAAATTTTCAATGTTGTTTCCTCATGCTTTCTGACTAGCCCACTCTTCTTTTTCCTGGCATGCAATTCAGCCTCCAGTTGGGAAACAACAAAAACAACCCCAAAACCACCAAAAACAAACTCCACCACAGCTGAATTCTACTTCTGCCAAGGAGACTCAGGTAGTCCCCAGCATGAAAAGCAGCTGCTGGCACCTAAGGTGTGCCCCAGAAATCCCTCCTATGTACTATTCCTAGGCTCTATAACCTGACCTGATGCACCAGGAGCAATGTTTTTGGCTCATTTCTACATTAAATAACACTTACTAGGTATGGTGAGTGAAACACACCAATCTTAGGCACAGGTAATAGTTCTCCCTTCACTTCCTGACAAATCCAGTCAACCAGTCAGAGGTTCAGCTTGCAGAAAGATATATCGATCACTGGTTCAAAAAAATATCACTCCTTACCCTATATGTACAGCAGTACAACAGTTATAAGTAAATCTAGCAACAAGTTGTTGCTTTGTCTGTATTCCAGTCTGTTTTTTCAAAAATTTTTTTTTGTTCCTTTAAACATAATTTTTCAAACTTGCCATTTACAACAAGCCTCTGCATTACTAGCTTTCTTCTAAATCAAACATACACTAAAGTCATACTTGTGATGCAACTTTCTTTGGGTTGCATTAAGAAGTGGTAGTTAAGATCTACACTGGAAAATGGCTTTACTCACACTGCATTTGCTTAGATCTGACATACAGACCCAGAGCAACAGGAAACCAGCTTAGTTGCTTTCACCGAATTTTCTCCTGGGGAAACTGGAGAAAAAATGTAAAGCAATGTCTGTTTGCTGTGGCTGAGCGACATCTGTCAAAAGCCAAATGTTTTTCAGACATGGGTGCCCACAGGCAAATGTTATCTTCCAGATAACAACAGCTCAATGACTGCACTGATTTTTCCAAGGTTTCAGCACTGGCAGTCGCTGCAGTCAGGCAGTGTCCAATGCCTGAAAATATCAAACCCACTACTTTTGTCCATTACCAAGCAGTGACGTGAGGCCCAAGAGTCAGGCAAACCATGTTTAAAATAACAATTAGCATCATTGCCCAACTCCTACACCAACACATCCTTTCTGGTGACCTATGTTTCCCTCCTTTCTATTGCCTGTGATAAGATCCCACGGATCAAACCAGGTGGTGTTTCCCCTGTCACTGCGATTGGCAGCGCTGGCTGTCAGAGCACACTGTCTGTATCCAGCAGCTGTGCCACATGGAACACAGCACTGGTTCCATCGTCGCAGATGCCAAAGGGTGGGTTAGTGCAGCGGTCCCTCTGTGAGGGCTGCCTGACCCTGACCTATTTTTTTTAAGAGGAGGAAAGCCCATGAGTTAAGAAAACATCCAGTCTTTCATTACGCAAGAAGCTGCTGCAGGAGCTGTTTGTTCCAAAACACAGCACACAGAGGAACACATGCGCACCTCTCCGTGCGTGGGGTGCACACATGCCGCATTCAACAAGGAGACACTCCACAGCACTAAAGTGCTTTGGTACACATGAAGGTTGAGCAAGAGGGTCAGCAAAACAGAGAGATACAGCAGCAAGCACATAGATATTTTGAGATGTTATTGAGCTTCAGCCGCTGCTGATTTCCCACTCTCCACCACATGTTCCCTAAAAAAGCAGTGTGTCCAGCCCTTGACTTTCTCACAGCTCAGGGAGCTGACCCCCCCAAGACAGGTCAGAGGGAGGATTATTCACCCTCGGGAGTCACCTGAGTCACCATGATTTCTGTGATTTATGATCTCTCTGCCGGCTGCAGCCAGTGTCCAGAGCATGCGAGTAAACGTCGTGTGCGTGTCCCTATCCCCACGTGCCTTTGTTCTCCAGAAATAGCACCAAACAACGCATTGGCAAGTTGCAGTCTATGCTAAGATTTACTTAACTTATCCCCCCTCTTCTTTTTCCTTTTTTTCCTCCTCAAAGGAGGTCTCTCGGCATGTTCTGGTGGGTATTGTTGTATTGTTCTCGGGCTGTGCAAGGGCAGTGCCCCAGAGGGGCTGGGCTGGAGTCTGATATGTTCCACACCCACATTCCCTGCTGGTGTGAGACAGATGTCTCCTCACGGTCTATATTTGCACAACTTACTGTATATTTTCATAGAAGGACAATGAGCATCTACCTAAGCACAAGAAGCCTCCCAGATGACAAACACTGTTACACTCGCACCCAAAACAAGGGATTTGCGAAATACAGAAATTCCCTTCGTGCTTCTCCTCTGACATTTTGCTGGGATTTTTTTCCCTACTTTAAGTGACCAAGTCATTGTATGAGTAATATTGTCTCATGCTTTTTTGTTGTTGTCATTCATTTGTGCTTCCTATGATTTTCTTATCAGACAAGTTTCCAGAGTTCTGGAAATGGATTTGCATACAAATTGCCTCTTCCAGATGAGCGTAACCTCTTCACTTTTTAAATGAAAAAGCCACAAAAGTTTTCATTTTCAGATGAAATGGAGGGCTGCTATGAGATGCTTAAGCCATTCTAATTTCACAAGATATGAGCTGTGCTACTGGCTCAAGGGGCCAGTAGACAAGCATCTGTGTTAAAAACACAAGTTTATCTCATTACAGGCCTAGCATGAATTCTTCACCCAGGATCATCTGGGAGCAATGATACCAGTGTCTTCATAGCTGCCTCAATGGTGTGAGGATAAGAAGTAGGGAAAGTTTATAGGCAAATCCAATCTCTTTTATTTAGCTAACAGATACAGTAGGGAAAAAAACCAAGAAAACTTTGGGGCACACTCTGCCTGATGCTACTTGCTTTTCTAAAGAGAGAAGTAGACAAGGTCTTGACAGGTAAAGGTTCAAGTCTGAGAGCTGAAATGGAGAGGAATACAGCTGTAGACCTTGCTGACTTCAGCTGAGACCTTTGAAGGCAACCTCCTCCCTCTGGTAAACGTGCCACTTATTTTGGTGATTAAAACCAGGTTTATTTGAGCACTCGCTGTTGCTAGTATGAGTACAGCTACCCAGGGAGGGAGATTTATCTCACTTTACAGGAGCTATCTCAGCATTAGGCAACTGGCATGATCTGGTGTGTCTGGGCTCCCACTGCAGTCAGTGGAAAAGGATGAGCTCTTCTGGGGATGATTCAACCCATTTTATGATAGATATTGGAGACAAGAGGGATGAATCGCCTTATAGACAGAGTTCACTCTCTTTGCTGAGAATATAGTGACTCTGGATGACTAGACCTAGACTTAAACAGCTAAAATTAGATGAGATTAATCATACCCAAAGGTGATTTTTTTTTCTAATGCTAGAAGCACAGACATTACCCACCCAGCAAAATTAGCAAGGCAGCAGTGTCTGTCAGCATAAACCCAGACCATGTCTTTGCAGTTCAGGAATTTCAAGAGTCATCTCCCAAACATCCAGCTCCTCCTACAGGCTCCCCTCCCTTCCTGGGACCAATTGCACCCACAATTGCCCTATGCAGATTTGACATCTTAAGAACCTTTGCTGACCATTCCCCATCTCCTTTGTGCCAAAAAATGGGTCCAAACTACAGAGAGAACGATCCTTGCTTCCTATACATTTCCAATGGGAGCCAAGGCAACTTGGAATATCAAGAAAGTAGACTCTAATATTTAATACCTTCAGAGATTCAAAGATGAGGCTTAACATTTAATAAGGAGGCTTAATTTAAACTTCTCCCCTCAAATCTTGAAAAGATTCCAATAAAATGCTATAGTTGCACTTGTAAGGACCAGCACCAAAATTTGTTAGATGTGTATGTGGGGGACCCTCGAGAAATTGCCTCTGGCGTACATACCTGTATGTTACACCATTACACTTCTTCCCATTATAATAGATAGTCAATAAACATTATCAATAAAGGTCTCATCCTAAGCAGCCCTCCTCACACCTACTTTTGCAGGATTACATACTAGAATTACAAATATGCTCAGCAGCAGTATACATTCCCAGCCCTTTCTGAATCTTGAAAAACTCCCGACCTCCTTGACAGCCTGCAGGAGTGAGATCCATCATGGAATTGTATCTCAGAGGAGAAAATAGTCCCTTTTCCAGCTTTGAACTTGCTACCCTTTAGTTTCGTCCAGTATCCTTTGAGAGCAGCAAGGGCACATTAGGAATTTTCCAGTGAAACAAATTGGAAAAGGGCAATTCAGAGTGAAAACGTCTTCAGGAAATGGGTCTGTTTGACAAACTTCTGATAAAGCACAGGCAGGACTGGGTCCCAGAGATGTTTCCTGCTGGGTGCACAACATAACACATCAGAACTGAAGGCTGCAGGGATCCCTCCCCCAGGGCAGGTCATTACTGGGCTGGCCACTACTAGGAGACCAGAGGCCCTAGGAACCCTGGTTCTACTGAATGTCTTGGAGTTTAGGTATAACTCTTCAAAGGGTTTAAAATTTTCCTGGATATCCTGCTTCAATTCTCAAATTTTTGCCGAATTTTCATTTTCCAAGAATTAGCAAAATTTATTTCCCTGCCCTTAGCTCTCAACCAAAGACTGCAGGATTTACTACCTCGTTACACAAACCCAGCAACTTTTGACCTGGTGTCATGGCATTCAGTCCTTTTAATTTCTGATTTTAAGGAAGCATTTGTCACCTTTTCAACTCCTTCCCTTGTCAGGGTTTGCAGACAGCCCTCAGTTGTTTTGGTTTTTTTTTTCTGTCCTGAAAAATTTTTCCAAATCTAGTGTCTACATGTGAGTAAACCAAAAACTCTCAATGCCTTTATTAGGGGGACAGGGTTGATATTTCCTATGCATATATATATATGCAAATACAAGGTGGTCACCTCCTGAACATTTGCACACCGATACCCACCACCCAAGGCGTGTGCAGGGAGCGCCTCAGTGCGTAACAATGCGCAGTATTTGGCAGGACTTCAAAATCTTCCTTCCTCCCTTTTGGTATGTCTCTGGCATGTAACTGCAGCTCTCCCAAGCACACACCGAATGCCAAGTAAGGGAAAAGTGACTTGCAGGCTTAGAAATGCAGACCCCTTTCTTTGCAAGAAGGAGAATTTCAGGATCTGTCTTCCTGTCTGGGCTGAGAGAACAGACCTGAAGGCACATTTAGGGACACTTCCTTTAAAGGTTAGTTTCAGCCAAGTATGGGCCTATCACTACAAATTTAAACAAAAAATTCCCATGCAGAACAAACAGAAAGGGCCAATAGGTCTTCTAATGGACATTTGCCTTTGATGTCCTTCTTCTGAAGCAGATTGAGATTGCATTGATGCATATTTAAGGGTAAAAAAAATAGAAAAACAATTCCCAAACCCTGACATCATGAGTAAACATGAAAAAAAAGCATGGCAAATTCATGCTTCTCATAACCTTCATTTTCTCATATTATTCTTTCTCATTCCATTATAGGGAGTATAAAAAAAAACATAAGAAGGTGCAGATGTGCTTTTTTTGTGTGAAAATCATACTAGTGAGCCTGAAGCTGCTGCATTAGTATCACATGCTGAAGGTGCACAATCCATGTTATCACCCTGGAGATGGAGAGGGGTGAAAAGGTTTGAAAGGCATGAGACAAAGAAATAATGAACTTGGTCCAAGAATGATGAACCTATGAATAACAGGCTTGGGCACTTCAAGGCAACCTAGGCCTCCAAGACAACTCTTCCTGTTGTAGTTCAAAACTTCCAAAAGCCTGAAAGATTTGAGAGCCACAGCTTTGGCTGATAGCTCACATCTTTTCCATTTCATGGAACTTTGGGCAGCCTGACCACTGGAAAGTGTAGGGCTGCCAGTGCTCCCTCAGAGCCATGTTTCCATGAAACCAGGCAGAGGCACGGGAAGCTTAACTTTGTGTGCCATCGTAGCCAAACACCACTGACCAGTGCACAAGCTTTGTTTACTGCCTCCCTTCAACTATATATAGCCAGCCAGACCTGGAAAAACACCAATTTGGTCATCCATTCCAGTTGCTCACACCAAAAGGGTTGTTTCCTTACTTTATTGTTCCTATTGTCTTATTCTATCTGGTCTCACCCACCCATGTCATTGCCTCTGCTGGTCTGACAATTTATTCTAGGCATGCTCAAGGTTGTGAATTTTTTTTCCTTCTGTCTAGCCTCATTCTTTTTCCATTTTTAATTTTATGCTAAAATCTGTACAGCCACTTTCTAGATAATCCAGATAACCCTCTTCCTTTCTTTCATGCAATTTCCTTTCACTTATTTATATTGCTATCACCATGTCATCACTCCCTAGCCTAACTTTTTCCAAGAGTCTGGCTGATGCACTCTCTCTTCCAGCACACTCATGTGCTCTTCCAAGGCTTTCCAATCTACTTTTCTACCATTACAATAGTTTTCGGCTGTTGTGCAGCATTTGGGAAGCAGAGTTTTCTGCTCCCATCCAGCATGTCAATACTGAAGGCTAGTAAATTTATACACTCTGTTAGTATTCTGTTAGTCTTTTAGGCCTTTAAAGCATTTCTCTGCCCTCAGCATCTTGTTTGTCATCTCCATTGCGAGATCACAAAATGTGCAGGTCAAGATTACACCTGATACTTGCACAGATCTATGAGCTTGAAGGGCCCCTGGCCTTACTTTGTGTAAGGTCTCATCTGTAGGCTGTTCTCACCACAGGATTGAAGACCCTGTTAAACTGAGTAATGAGAGAAATATCAGATTTGGGGAACAGAAGCAGAATATAGACACAAGGCCCAGTTTTAAGTAAAATCATCATTATATAGAAGCTTTTTCTAGTGGTAAAAGACAGTCAGTAGAGTTTAGATTATTTCATATGTATCCAAAAGTACTGTGTACATGGGGACAGTTAAAACTTCACTGTTGCAAGAGGAACCATCCCTTTCCAGTACATTCTATTGTAGCTTAACTCTGCCTCTCACTAGCTGGTTTACAACTGACCTACTACTAGTTCCTTGCCAGTCAGCTTTACACATTTGTATCTTGAACTTAAGAGATAATACACCATATTTCTTTACAGGGAAAAACAGTATGTGATTCTTGCCTAAAAGCCTGTTTTAAAAATTGTTACTTCCATAGTGTTTCCTTTTTCTAATCTTCAAATATATAATTCACATCTTTGCAAATAATAATTTCCCTTCTTTCCCCCTGTCATTTGAATGTTGCCTGCCAGCGAATGGAATTTGAGCATTGATTTTAAGGCACTACATGTAGTTATTGAAACACTGAGCTTGTTGCCACCACTGAGGCCCCACGATAAAGGTTTTAAAAATCATAAATGCTAGTTAGACCATGATTTTATTGACTATTACAGGAAGGCAAGGTATGTAACTGTGATTGTATTTTTGACAGCCTACCCTCTCACCTGTCCTTTTATCAAAGCTATTGGAACCTGATGGGCAGGTTGTAGATGTCTCCACAGTTTTCAACATCCAAGACAAATGAGAAGAAAAACCCTTTTATGTTAAGGAACAAGATATTCTAGTGACATAGGTGAAGGTATCACTGTGCTCCTGAAAATTCCGATTTTCGGAGTTTCGGAATTGAGAGATACTTTAGATGGTCCTGACTGTAATTCAGTGGTGTGTCACCCCCTCAAACCAAGGGAAGCATTGTCATCCCCAGGCTAGATCATGCCAGCTCACTCAGTGCTTTGGAGCTGACTGAAAAACTGCACTTGTTTCAGTTCTTTAGAACTGCCTTTGCAGCCATGAGAGTTGGTGGAGATGACTGAGCATGAACAAGTGCAGAGCAGCATTGGAAGCGGAGAGCAAGCAGGAGCTTGGTGCCATGCAGAAGCACTAGGGACAACCCTAGGTGAACTTACAGAATCAAAAAGCAAGATTACCATAGTTGTCAAAGCAGAATTGAAGGAGTCAGATGCAGACCTAATTTCTCTCTCTCTACCACTTTTGCAGTGTTTAAGCAGACAGCCTCTGAATGCTATCTTTCTATCAGTTTATACAATGCTAAAGTATGGCTACTAATTACCTTATTAGAAAGACTGGCTATTGTAGGACTAAGTCAGAGCAGCAAAATTAAAGAGACCAGGCTGCTGAGAATGTAATTAAAGAGTGTTTGCAAAACGCTGTGATTATTAGCTAAATGGCAGGCTTGGGGACACTAATTACTATGGTAAAACTGCTTTTGGTGATGTTTCATATAAACAATTCATGTCATGAGCCTTGAGACTAGGGATTGGATATGCTGTCACTCTTAAGGTCCCTAAGACTTCAGCAAAATTAAATTATTCCTCCAAGGTACATTTTAGTTCTTCTGGTAGCTGTGACAAATAAAGAATAAAAGTCAGTGGAAAAGAAAGATTAGGGCACAGTTTCCAAACTCATAGGAAGGAAAAATTTTGTCTAGTTACAGTCAGAAGCATCTTGGAAGGGTTAGCCAGCAAACAGAACTGAAAAACCTCAGGCGAGGGATACAGACACCAGGATAAGAAATATGAGGCTTTCCATGTAACTATTATTGCAGGAAAGTGGGTCACAGAGTCAAGAAACCGATTAATGAATGGGGAATAGTTTGCAAGGCAAAAAACAAATATCAGCATTTTTCTCCCTTGAAGCTGTTGATAACTTGAAGCTGTTTCAATAATGATATCCAAAACTGATGGCAATGTTTCCTCCCACCATCCAACACTATCCTGTTGCTTTGTATTTTGAAGGGCTGTCAGTCACATGGAAAACACGGAAGAAAGGTCAAGAAGAGAGTACAGGATATGGAGGAATGTCGCGCAATCAAGTCCTGGTTTTCAAGTGCACAGAAGCCCTACACAGGCATTAGCAGCTTGATCTGCAAGCCTTTCCTGGCAGCAGCTGCCAGTGTTTGTGCAAGCACCTGAGGGAAGCCAAAAGGCTGATGTGCATCACTGGTGCTCCTGGAGACGGGAGCACAGCAGTGTCCATATGTGTTTCCAATGCCATACATGACCAAAAGCTAACGCCTTGGTCCCCACTTTTGAAGTCTAGATACAGTGAGGAAACTTTTTACTAGGGGATCTTCTCTCTCTTTCCTCTCTCCCCCGGCCCCCCCTTCATTTTCCTTTGTTTGTGTGTTTGGGTTTTTGTTTGTTTGTTGTTTTTAAGTGGTTTTGTAAGCTGACATCTTAGCCACTTGTCCAGAGAATGACAAGAGCGAACATTCCTGTGTTGCCTGATGGTTGTTGAAGTGGGAAAGAGCAACAAAACCTCTAGGGAAGCTGAAGTTTATATTTTAAGCCCAGTTTTCAGCCCAGGGTGAAAAATATGCTGTGGCACTGATCTCTCACACAAAGCAGGCTGGAAAATCTTTGTATGCTACACAAATACCCACATGCATCTTAAAGCCATAGGAAGGGGTCAAATTCAGAATGCTTAAATATCAATATTGTGCATGTTCTTTGAATCAGCCCAGCTTCATGACCATGCCCATGATTCTCAGTGCTTGAGGTCCTGAGAACAGTGCTCCACAGAAATGGGGAACAGTGCCCATGTGAAACTGTGGTAGAACACTACTCTCCCTGGGGAAGAAGAAAACCAAATCCTAACTGAGAGCACCAGCACAGCTGCTCTTTCTTGCTGAAAATGACTGGTTCTGCTACAAAACCACCTTTCTCTGGGTCCAGTTTGACATCTGTGCAGGTTACAGAAAGACAGTCTCTGAAGCCACATGTCAAGACACGGTTTCCTCACATCATTTGAATGGCACCTTTCCTCGGTTCAGAGTAAAGATACAAGAGACATTCACTTGAGCCAGAACACTCCTTGGCCAGCATATTTAGTCTGGGCTACACATCCAAGGATCCTGAACGTTTTGTCCCTTAGGTAGCAATCTGCTATTAACATGCTATTTGAGAGAGCCCATGCCAAGAGGAGAGAGCAAAGCATCCAGAAGTAATGAAAGCCCCTGGATGACACTAGCAATTTATATTAATTTTATTGTTGTCATCAGCTAGATAAAAGAATGGAAGTGAGCAGCTAACAAAGGTGAGTTTCTAAAATTCAGGGAAAGCCACAATCAAAGGGCCACATTCTGCAGCAGCTCTGGCTCCTTTGAAGACAGGAGATTAGGACTGAGCCTCTTAAAGTTCATAGCTACTAAACTGTTAAGGGTCAGTGAGGAGAGTAGCTCTGTAAGTAATGTGGGCTATTTAACAGACTAAAGCTGTCCAGCTGCCTTTTTTTTTTTTTTTTTTGGCTAAAGGAGTAAGAACAAAAGGGCAACCTCAGAAAGGGAAGAGACCACACACACCTGGTAGATTGGAGTAACTGCCAGGAAGAAGCAAATTCCTCCTTAACAACTACTAGAAGTATCTCTTAGAATTTCAGAAGCGTAAAAAACCAAAGGCTTAATGCAACCCACAAATTTGCCTGTCCTACATTTCCTACAAACCTTCAGAACTGGCCTGGTAATCAGTATATTCAATCTATTTTGTCTCATATTTTTATGTATGGCCCAGTTGCATTGCTCGTATGACAAAGGGTTGGGCTACTTTGAGCAATAGCAACAACAAAAAGCTTTTAATTTTTATTTTTTAATGGCTTTCAGATCCCTCAGTGGTAACAAGGTCCAACCCTGAACAACAACAAATCCCATAAAATATGAAATCGTTACTACATTTCCAAGCCACTGTAACTAGAAAGGAGATCTTGACATTGACCTTAGATCAAACCTAAATTATTGCAAATTTTTGGCATATTTAAATTCAAGAACTTGCTTCCTTCTGCTGTGACAATATTTCATTATGGTAAAAACTACTTTGTTTAGAGGGCAAGTGGGAAAAACTTTTCTCTGCTTGAAAATTAAGTACCAAACTCTGACTTCAGGAGAAGGTCTGACCACATTGATAGCACTTTCTGTTGACTGAGACTCAATGAACCTCAGTGTTGTCCTGTAGGTTAAATCAACCTTTTCAAGCTGGCAATACTTCCATTTACTAACAGTAGACATAGAGTCATCAAAAGTGGACATACATATTTTGTTACACTGAAATAACACTCAAGATATCTTCCTGTTGTGCCTCTAATAAATATCATTTTAGCTCAGCTCCTGATTTCTTTTCACAGGGACAATGCAAGAATTGCAGAATTACACTGCAAGGTGCAACCTGCCCCACACCATCAGAGAATATCCCAGGACTGTAACAACAAGCAGAAGTCATGCTGGGTGCTAGGAACCGTCTCAAAGTGCCTTTTTTTTTTTTTTTTTTGGCAAACAATAAACAAAAAAAACCAAACCAAACAAAAAAACTCACAAACAAACAAAAAACCAACCAACCAAACAAAAAAACAAAAACAAAAACCAACCAAACAAAAAAAAAAAAACCACCAAAAAAAGCAAAGCTGCAGCCCTAGGGAAAACTCCAGGGTGAACTTTTACATCCAGAGATAGAGTTTGGTATTACTCCATACCAAACTCTACCATTATTAGACCCTTACTAAACTTCCAAATCATCCTCACTGCTTCCAAAGATTTCTCAAATAACAATTGCCTGTCCTTATATTCTGCAGTAATTAATTACCTTCACTACTAACTGAAGTATGGATATTCCTTCTCACTTCTTTATTCTTTTGCATCACCATGAAATTCAGTGGCATTAATGCATGAAAAGTAAATTAGAAGAAAATGTAACCAAAAGGACACCTGAGTGCAGCAACCCTTCCCCCTTGCTCCTAAACAGAAAGTCTTTGATACAAGGCCATTATATAACTGTGCTGCTGCGTGTCAGCAGACTGACACCTTTCTACCTCCCTTAATCTTGAACAACAATAAACCAAATCTTGAATTTTTTCATACTCACATGACCCCAGAGGAAGCCATTCTGGCTGCAAGCAGACAGACAAAGAGTCACCTGTAGCTCTTGTTGCTAACTCTATAGTAAGTGGAAGCAAAGGAAGGAGGAGAAGGGGAGTAAACCATGCTCACCTGACAGGAAATGGCACTGGTTGCTCCCATTGAAGCCAGTACTGAAGAGTTACCAGGTGTGCAAAGTTTCACCAAGCAGCCCCTAGTTCCAGCATTAAGGAATTTGGTAAATAACCCTTTCTACCTTTGCCCAAACCTCCACCTTTGTGATTGTGTAAGTTCTTACCATCTCCTCTCTCACACCCTGACCTTTCTTCCCTCTGGATTGAAGAGAAGTTCCATCTTTTTAGTCTCTCTTCGTAATCTGTCATTCAATCAGCAGTATCTGAACTTGTTTTCCTTGCCCTTTTCTGGATCTTATCTAGTTTTGCTATATACTCCTTGAGATGCAGAACTCCACAACATACTCCAGGTAATGTCACTACAGAGGTTTTCTGTAGCAGGAAAATAATACTCCTTCTCTCATTATCCATATCCCTCCTTGTGATGGCCAGTGCTTTGCTGGCTCTTCTGGATCCCACTGCACACTGAGCAGATGACCTCCAAGAGCTGGAGATGACGATGTTGTGGTCTCTTTCCCGCACTGGAACTACAAGAGTTTAGCCTCATAGTCTAGATTATTTCTCCAAAGGTGTATCACATTTCATTTACTTGCCTGGACTTCTCCTGCCCTTTTTTTGGTACACTTATGTGGTCTTTTCAAGCCTGGCATGGCATTTGTTTGTTAAGAAATGCTTACTATTGCCTGCAAACTTTCACATTTTATTGTTCACTCCCTTGTCTCCTCTTTATTCTCAGTAAAGACACAGCACCCATTCCTGGAGACTGTTCACTGCGGAGTGTGATCCTCTGGCCAGTGAATTTCTTCAACAGCCTTTAGGGTGGCATCTTGTAAAAGGCTTTTGAAAATTCAGGTGTTCAGATAGGATTCCTTTCACCTTCCTGCTACCAATACCATCCTAAAGATGCAGAGACAGGGGTTCCCTTCTCTAAAGGTGACTTTCCCAAGAGGTGTGTGGGGCCATCTATCACCTTCCCAGGACTGGAAGTCAGACCTACTTGGTTTACGAGTTCCAGTCTGTAGTTCCCAATTCTAAAGACTGATTAAATTAAAGGAAACATTTTAAGTCAAGAGAATTTCCTTATCCACTTAAGAAAAAGGCAGTTCAGTCCTCTGTCCAATTAATATAATGCTGCCATTAAGGCCTAGCTCAGTGTATATAAAGACCACAAAACCAGTATTTTGTCTGTTTATTCAGTAGGCTTTAGGTTGTCGTAGACTGTAGAAAAAAGTGCAATGAAGTAATTTTGGAGACTTGAAAAAAACAATTCAGACAATCCCATGGGTCCTTGGTCTTGCACTCCAAATTCTTCAGTTGTAAGGCCATTTTCTAATTCAGAACAACTTCCTTAGAGGCCATTCTTTCACTTCTTTCTGCAAGAGGGCACAAGCATCCTGCATGTTTAATTGCAAGCATACAATGTTATCTGCTCCTTCTCTCTTATGTAAGTTTGCAGGAATGCTGAAAGACTTTCCGGGCTCTGAGAGGTTAGGGGTTGGAATCAGGTCCCTTGTATATCACTGCATTGACTTTTTGGGACGTGAAGTTATTGCAATTAAGATACTGGCCGGATGTGTGGGCTAAAGAGCCCGACTGATATCACAGGCATTTATTGATAATGCAACTTCTGAGGAAGAAATCTGGGGAATTGTTGTTCTTCATGTTTTCCTCTGCAAGCAAGCAAACCATATGGATTTATCAGAAACACACAATGCTTTATCTAGCTCAAGAGAAAAAAGAATAGTGTTTATTTTACTGTGGAGGAATGTTCTCTTTCAGTTTGGAGAGCCAGTTGCCTGAGCTGGCACTGTGTACCTTTTGGCCTCTAGCAGGAGTATTGCTCTGGTTTAATTCAGTGCTATCTTTAACCTGATTACTATTTACTATTTGTGCTGTGATAATATTTCCAAGCTGCAGTAGAGGAGAAGGGCTTCATTGTGTTAGGTGCTGTACAAACACACAACTGAAAGATAACTCTTGCCTTCAACCATGCAACTAAGCAGCTCCTAAGCTGAGTGTTGGCACACAGGGAGGAAAAAAACAGCAGCAGGCTGGGCTGAGGGCTTGGGTTTGCTTCCCTTTCCCAACTGTGCAGTCTCAAGCAATTGGCTCTCTCCCATCTCATTTAACTTGTGCACTGCTGTACACAAAGCCCAGCTGAAAGACAGTGAAAGGGGGTGGGAAGAGCTTCCTATCTCTCACTTCTTTCCTCTTGTGGCACCTGGTATTTAAGCAGATCATCTGCATCTGCCTTCTCTATGCACCAGTGGGCACACAGGAACAAAATGCTGAAAAACCTGAAAATTAGAGCAGTGCCCTGCCTGACAGTCACTCTGCAAAGCGTTAAGATGTTTCTGTGACGAGAAAAATCCTTTCCCAGAAATCTTACCAGAGTCCTAAGAACATTTTGTTTGGCAATAATAGAGTAGCCTCCTGCTCCAACAATATTTTGGGCCCTTTCTTACTGTTTGAGGGCAGTGTCCAAAAGACCGCTAGGAAGGGTAATGTTTGGTTTAGTCTCACCATTTACCTCATCGAAGCCTGAGGTCTCAGTGGTCTTGCAGGATAGAGCTTTTTGCCAGAAGATGTTTGGTTGGGTCAATGTCCATCTGTCTGGGTCTGGCAGGAGGGATCCAAGTCTTTCCTCCAAGCCGTTGATTGCAAGACCACCCTCAAGAAATGGGCTTTGAGTGAGGCCAGAGGGCTGGTAAAAATGTTACTTTCTTCTGTGCTTTGGAATGAGTCACGGCTCCATAAAGCCATTTTCACTTTCCAGTGCATGAACTTAAATTCCAGGAGTCATAAGTGAACAACCATGCTCAGTGTGGGTTTCAGGCAAGCCAGGGGAGGGCAAAGGAGAAGGAAGAAGACAGAAATACTCTTTTCCAGCACTGGATTAATTTTCCAGATTTTATGTTAACACCCTCTCTCTCAGCAATATCTCAACTCTGTCTAGATTTTGCTATTCCTCAAGTAGACATTCCCAGCTGCACAGCAAGGATGTGCATTAGATGGTACTGCCAAGGAAATAGGAGTGAAATAACAAATGAGGCAGAGCACCGTTCTGTGGGCTGTCCAAGTGGAGTATGGACTCTTTCATTAAAATGCAGCAGCACCTTGCACGAGACTTATGTGACTTGGTACCTTTGATAGCAAAGTAATAAAAAATCTGTAATGTGGCACATAAAGTCCATCTTCGCAGGGGCTGTGGGCACAGCCCCCATGACCACTACTTGCAAAACTCAAGAAAGACTCTATAAAGAGCTTCTTTCTCTCAAAAGAAATAGAAATAGCTATAAAGCTATTCCTGTTGTTTAGGGGAATATGTCAAAATGACACCAGTTCTGGAAGACAAGGTGGCAAACCAGCAATTAACGTTTGCCTTTTCACTTATGTTACTGTCATTTAAGAACAGAATACATACAGTAGACAGGATAATTCTATAATTTCTTTATATAGACCCTAATGAATTGTATTCAAGACTGTGTCTGTGTTTGCTCAAAGCCCCACTGATCTCCCAGCTCCTGCATGTTTCTTCAGTTCCCTGCTCGCTTTGTCTCTGTATTGCAAGTTCTCTTGTCAGAACTGGGTGTAGGATGGAGAGGTCTTTCTTTTGTACTTCTGAAGTGGATAGCATGTTTTTAGCACTATTCTAATCTTAATATATATATAAAACAATGAAAATAATTGTCTCCTAATAGGACTTTCATAAGTAGCTTATGGCACACTGCCCTTATTGTAGAAAAGTACGTCCTTGTAGATAAGACACATCAATTAAAATGTAACCTTTGTGGAGGACAGTTTAATATGCAAATTATAAAAAAAAATCAGTACATTTCTGGGTTTTGTTGTTTGGGTGTTTTTTTATGCACAGACATAAGCGGTAAAGGAAAAGTTATGTGCAGGAACTGAACCAGCAAATTGTATCAGCACAGTAAATAACATCACAATGACTACATTATCTTATCATAGTAGTGCATAGTTTTGTAAGCAAATGTTACCTCAAATACAGTCAACTATGTGCAATAAAGAACATTTATTGTAGGAAATGTAAGAATAATGTTATATTCTTTTGTTTTTACAATTGCTTTTCAACATAACATCATAGATTTACACAAATCTAAGTTAATGGACACTTGCCTTTGCCAGCATAATGCTTGCTGCTTGTATACTGGATGTCACACAAGGCTTTCTAACATATGACAGGGAACATGGGCTGAATGAGATGGAAACACAGTTACACACTTCCTCATGCCAATGTCACGGGCCAGTAACAGAGGGCAAGAGGGAGCTAAAGCAGCTGCTCTGGTGACATACTTCACAGCTGGATAGTTTTACAATACTTTGATTTCCGGGCCAGCCAGGAAAACAGCTTCCTAAGGGTGCCACTGTCTTGGGCACTCTGGAAAACTAAACTCTGAATCTATATAGACACAGGAGATCAGAACTGAAATGATTTTCACAACCTTTACCCTCTAAAAGAAGTATTTGCTCTTGATGTAATCTAAAAAACCCTACAACTGAATAGCTTGTGTGGTAACAGCATGATAGTGTGGCTGAAAATGAACCCTATATTTGTATTTGCCATATACAAGTAAAATGCTTAAAGCAAGGAAAATTTTGCTCTTCCCATCACAATTCCATTTGAAAAAAATACTTCTCTAAACTCCTTCATTTAGCAGAACTTCTGCCTGAGATGTGTTGCTTTTCCCCTTTCTGTAAATTCCTGACACAATATAAATCAAACAAATTCAAGATAGCAAAGCCGGGAAAATCATTATAATCGCAAAACCATCAAAAAGGTCAACAAGAAGGAGAACAACAATAGGATTCTGGTAACTGTTTGGGAAGAAACTATTCTTGCTGCAGTGAAACTCACTGTTTTCATAACAACAAATTAAATACCAAGGTAATTCCCTGGAGCCTTCAGCAGCGTGGCTGTGCGGCAGCAGCAGCAGCAGCCACTCCAGCACAATGCACAGCGTCACTAGGAAAACCTGCTGGCTGCACAGCTCCACGGTGTTTGGAGTTACATGGAGTCCAACCTACCTTTTCAAAGCACTGCATTGTTACTCTTCTCTTCCTCCCATTCCTATCCGTTTCCCCATTCTCCTTTCTTCCTGTCCCCTGACAGGCAGACATGTTTTGGAATCCATTCATTATGTGAGGAGCTGAGTGTTGTCAGACCACTGCAGGTGGTTGGAATGCTGGCATCAGTAGTTGAAAATGAGGGAGTTACAGCTGCACCTCTTTTTCAAGATTTTATTTGCTTATTGGTGCCTTATATGCACCCTAAGAATGTGTAATTGGTCAAGGGTTAGCTGTTCTCTTATACTAAAAATGGCACAGGAAACAGGTCAGCAAGGTGAGTGTGCTGCAAATCCATTCTGAAAAAGAGTGGCATTTGTATTTGGCTGTTCAACCTTGGAGAATGAAAAATCAAGACTAGCCTTTCTGAGATTCCTCTAATTCATCCACGAAATGTGATGTTCTACATCGCAAAGTGTTTCAATGATGTTTGCCAGGGAACTGCAGGTATCAAAGCAACTTTCTTTATACTTTGCACTGGGAAGCTTAGCTTTTCCTGACTAGCGTGCAAAAATGAGTATCATTTATCCATTATGGGGTGAATAGAAATGTTGACATTGCTATGTCTGTCCTTGTCTGAGCAACAGGCAGTAACATAATTTATAAACAGCCAGAGTGTAACAAAAAGAAAAATCACATTTACTGAAAAATCCCCTCAAATAAATGTCAGATAAAGAACATGCTGCAGCAATGCAGTCATTGGGGTGCTTGGTCCCTGCCAACTGACAGATTTAAAATAACCATTCTTATGCAATGAACGGCTATAGAAGTTTCACTGGGTAATAAATACCCATGTAACAACAATAGTCAACTTTATCCTCCAAATCTGTTGACCACATAGCCTGAGGCTTGGTTTGTAAGTTCTAAAATATGTAGGTTTACTGTGTTGTTGCATGGCATTTTCAGGTAAATTCCTGCTACCTTACCTTGCAGACCAGGCCCAGTATCTCCAGTCCTTTCACTGAGGCCCCTGGCTGATGTAACTTCATGATTTCATGAGATTCACAGCACACAGAGATGGTAAGGGGAAAGTTGTTCTTCCTCCTTCTCTGGACTCATCAGCTTCTTTCTTCCTCATTTTTCCATACTGTAATCTCAGGCTGACTGCCTTTGTCCTGGAGTCAGGCACTGCTGGGGCTTTCTGACCCACAGTTAACTCTTCTACAAATTATAATAAGTGGAATTGAGGGGAATTTTGTAAAGATTCTTGTCTTCGAAACAAATTGTCACACCAACATCAAAATTAGAAATCAAGAACCCCAAAAGAAGAAACTAGTCTGAAAAAGTCAACTTAATCTATGCTAAACTTTAAACCCAGATGTCTGGTCTGTCTCCTATGTACTCAAGCTCTTCCCTCAGGTCAGGTAGCTTCTGCATCTAGTCCAGAACTTCTGAGTTAAAGAATCTTTTAAATTCTTCTCTGGATTTCCCTAGAGATACCAAATGATGTATCAAACACATAAATTATTGTTCAGTGAATTTACTGTTAATAACATTTTCTACGTAGAACTAGATTTGAAAAGAGGTGGGAAAAAATAGTATTTAATTTCCTACCAATGCTTTGCCATTGGAGACCACTATCATAGTCCAACCATAATTTTCTGAGACTGCATATTTTATTCCTTTCAGTAGTAATAGAAAACGTTGCAGACTTAAATATCTGTCAGATTCAAGTAAGCCTTTTCTGGCTTAATGTGTGTTCTATTTTGTAGCATAGACTCCAAAATCCACTTTGGAATAGTTCCTTATTTTCTGATGATCCTTTGAGCTACAATTGCAAACACAAATAACCATGAGGCAAGACTTCACTCAGTTTCAAAAAGGAGAGCTGTAAATGGTTGAGTATCAAGTTCTCTGGACACTTGCATGCTTCAAATAGCATACACTGGATTTTACTTCACTTGACATGAAATTGTAGGGTGGAAAGGGTTGCTGAGAATATCACAAAGATATGGAATGCATTCACTGAAGAATCTGAAAGAACTGCTGGGAACCCTTCGTTTCATTTTGGTTGTCTAGAATGCAATATAATGAAAGCAGTGTTCCTGTTCATGAAGTAACTTCTACCCTTACTTTTGCTAAATTCCTACCAGGAGTAAGTTTTGCTGAAATGATGAGGAAATAAACAATGAACCAGAGATGCAAACAGTAGGTATTCTGTGATGTCAACTAATGTGGATGAAAACAATCCCCAGACCAT
Organism: Phainopepla nitens; assembly: GCA_013400175.1. NCBI lineage: Eukaryota > Metazoa > Chordata > Aves > Passeriformes > Bombycillidae > Phainopepla > Phainopepla nitens. Next base: position 53,210 of record VXBQ01016706.1, on the reverse strand, counting down.
TACCTTTACAAAAATTAGATGTTAGCCTTTTGGTGCAAGGTATCTTAATTTTTCCTAAGTGTAACACATACATTTGCAGACATCTGCTTGCCAGGGGCCAGATCAACACAGTTACAAAAGAACAGTTTTATTTAAAAGGAAAACCAAGTTTGTTCTCTCCAGGAAAACATCCTCCTCCACTTCCAGGGATTTACAACACATTAAGGAGACCGTAATCACCAGAACTCTGTTAAAAACATTTGTCTGAAATTACCAAACAGTAGGATGCACAATAGGACAGAGAGAAGCTTCTATTTCAGGCTGATCCAGATAGGGGTGGCAGAGGACAGCAAACCAAATCTGTTCTTGTTTTTGTTACTGTTAAAGTTCTCTGAAACTCACCTCCCCACAACTGTCAAATGAAATCTGTAGAGAAGACCCAGTGTGAAAATGGAAGGTTGGAATTCTAGCCCTGATGCATGCAACCACAAGATCACAACAGGCTTTTCTTTTGTCCTTTGTCTCTGCATATTACATGGGACATTGTTAATTCATCTTTCGAATGTCCCTTGACTTTATGGAAAACATTTACACCTGATATTAGTTTTGCTTTGTGGAAGTGAAGTGCTAAACTTAGAATCACCATTTAATCATATGTTTCCTGTGCATTCCACCTGAGCACTGTTGAGGCAAGCTTTCCTTCTAATTACAGATGTGAGATGAAGAACCAGTGATTAAAATAAGATCAGCTTTTCCTTAAATACCGTTGTACTTCAGGAGAGTGATCAAAGTCAGTAGTTGCTTTCAGAGATATGCTAATTTACAGCACACAAACTTCTAAAATGAAGAAGAGTGACCCTCTTTTTCTTGCTTAGATTTAGTAAAAAAGAAAAACCTAAACCAAACAGTTCAGCCTATGGAGCAATCCTTCCATTAAAAAACCTCTGTCTTCCTTTCAGGTTAGCAGGGGACTCAGACCGAATAAGGCTAAAGCACTTGCCAAAAAGCCTCAGGGAAGATGGTGTGCTGTCTATAATTTTGTTGTCACAATAACACCCACTGATTTTTTCTTTTTTTTTTTTAATTGGCTTTTCAGTAAGGAGGATGAGATTTTTGTGGCATTCTCAGTTAGTGCTTGCAAAGCACTTTTAGATCCATGGTGAAATAATATGTGACATACATGTATACATGGTGCATGTGCACATGTACATGTAAAGTGTTACACATAATTATTTTTGTTTCCTCCCAGTTCCTGGTGGCCTATGAACCATGATTACAGCATCTGAAACTGAAACCAAACCCAGAATAATTTGTCAGATTTACGAAGAGTTCTGGTAACTCTCTGATAAGCATTATGTGTTGTTTAGGAGAAGCCTAAATGAAGCACAAAGACCAATTGCTCCTCGGGGTACCTGAACAAGATGATGCCTGGGAAGGAGAGAGTGCACAGCCTATCCTGCCATGGGCTCTGCTCTGTGTGAAAGCTGGAACTGGATCAAAAAAGGCTCCCTCTAAGTCTAACACACTTGTGGTAACCGTGGGAAATGGCCACTCGTGAGATATCTTGCTCTTTATCTGGGAACAGGTATATATATCACTGTATCCCTGTACAGGCATATCTCTGTATCTTCAGGATCAGACACACCAACCTACACTGGAGCTTTGCTGTGTGCCAAAATGAGCACGTTTTCTTGGTAACTGCAAGAGAGGGCAGCAAAGCCTTCCTCCAGAGTAGAAAGAAGCTGCTGACAGAAAAGCAGCTCATTAAAATATCTCTTAAGCTGTGAGGTATTTAGGCTTCTGATTAAATGTAAAAATATTTAGGGCATATCTGCTCTGTAGACCACAGGAGCAGACTGTCACTGGTTGTTTTTCTTTGGTAATAAGTGATCCTATTGATGACTGTTTGGAGGTATCCTGTCATTTAAAATCAGAGTGCCCAGCAATTGTGTTCAGATCTGAAACAGACTGTTTAAGCTATCCAAAACAAGTGGTAGGATGGGCTTGAACCATTTCTTGTGGCCAGGACACTGAACTCACTTTGACTCAGTACAGGTGTTGAAATCACTATAGGATTATCCCTGGAGGTGGGTAATCCTTTAAAGGTTCAGAGTTTTGGTTTAGATAAAAATCTAAACATTTGGATGTTTATCTGAAACCTTATCTCAGTCATCTAAACTCCTGGAGGCTGAACACCCACCAGTTGCACATCTACAGGTAAAAAAGTAGTAGGGTCTCTTGTTTCTACAGACTTATAGCCTGATCCTGACATCTCTGAATAAACAAAACCTCACATTGATATCAACTTGCCTTTGAGCTGGGGTATTGGGATGGGGAAGTTCCCTTCAGCTAAAAGTGACCACAAACATTATCTAATGGAGGTGGAGGAAGAAGTTTTGGTTACAAAATATAGGATTTTTTTTTTCTTGTGAAAGTCACTCATAGCAATTTTATTTTTTCACTTAAAATCTGTACACCTGAAAATTGCTAAAAAAGCTTTAGCAATTTTCCTTTATTTTCTCATCCAAAAAAAAAAAATCTTCATCCTGAAAATAATGAAGTGCTATGATTTCAAGTCCATACTGGCATTTTGACTAACGTCTTATGGTACCTCACAAGAAGCACATGAAAGACTGCGAGTGTGAAACATAGACATTGCAGTTCACAGCAGTGAATTATATCAGTGCAGAGATATTTTGCTTTTCTACTATGGAACCTCGGATTTTTCGATTTTGTACCAAATGTTTTTCTCATTTCTGTCATTTCAATCAACAAAACAATTTTGCTAGGTGAAGAAAATTAACTTATGTCTATTAAAATATGTAAGAGTATAATATTTTTGAAGAGGGGGGAGGGTAAAGGGAGAGTTTGAGTAATTACTCCTATCCTTTGCTGACATTCCCATGCTATTTTGTTGTGGGATGCATCCCAGGCTGTATCAGAGGTATATGTGTGAAGGAACTGGGCACATCCTGGATATTTAATGTGCCCAGACCTGTTTCACAGTGTTAGGACCATTGCTTTCTCCTCAAGGCTTGCTGAAACCAGAAGCGCTGCTAGCTCCCAGTTCCCACACCTACACGGAATGAAAAGCTGCCACAAAGGAAGAAATGGAGAAAGGAGAAAGGAAATTCATGCAGGTGAGACAGTGGCTGGAAACATGGTATACACAGGTTCAGTTTTCTACTGCACCACAACTTCTCTCCTTCACCTTAGAGGACTCAATTTGTCTGTGTTTTCCTTTTTGACTAGAGGCTAGCACTTCTGTCTTAAGGGGTATTTCAGAGACAAGCACTAAAAAAAACCCCAAGAAATCACTCCATTTAACACAGTCACAGGAATTACAGATACTCAGGGAACAGACAAGAAACTGGACTGCACTACTTCTTGGCAAACACATATAGGCACTTTGTCAAGGTCTGGCCCACTTGTCTATGCTGCTGTTCTTAAGCTGAGCATTTTCCATGCCCCTAACACATTAGTATAATAGAGAATTAACATTGTTTTCCAGTATTTTAGAGGCTGGGAAGAGAATTCAAACACTTCCCCTTTCCTTTTCCTACTGATATGCCGTTACAGTCCGAAGTTCAAAGGGCGAAACCAGCTCATTCCTGTACTTTTGGGACCATGTGTACAGCTGCCATATCACTCTTGTAAAAACACAATTTGGGAATAAAAAAAAAATGCACTTATTTGTTTGTTTTGGGACTACCAGTAGGGTCACAAGATTAATGGTCATTAATTAGAAAGATGTTAGCATGACTCTTCTTTGATACAACAATTTCAAGTTTATATCTGGAGACAAAGTGCTATTCAGAGATTCACAGAATAAATATTTTCTCCTGTCCATGGCACAGTTGTCTCTTTTTGGCAGTGAAAAGAGCTTGTATGAAAAGGGGGGGGAATTATTTTCTTTGTATTATTACAATTTGTGGCTCAGAAGAATCATAATTCCACTTACGTTGAAGAAAACTATTTTCATTCTCCTGGCATTTTCCAATCATTTTTCATTCTTCTGGCATTTTTCAAGCATCATTGTGCTTTGATAACTTATTCTCTGTCAAGCTTCCCTATTTAAGCAATACTCTTCTTTTCCCTGGTCAACTACCTTTTATATGTACAGATGTTGTTTCTCATCAATGTTTTCTGCTTCAAACAAAAATGTTAATTTAGTTCATGGAGAAAGACACCACTTCCTTTTTTTTCTGGGTAGCTCTGCTGTCACCAAGATGATTTCAAGTAGGTCAATAAAAATTTGTTTTATAAAAGGCACTTCTTTCTCAGTTCTGTTGCTTGTGAGCATTGCTCTGAAAATCCTACCCCTTGCAGAGGCTGCCCAGAAATCTTTCTTTCAGAGTTGCAGAGGAAAGTTTTTTTGCAGAGGTTGAAGAGAGGAAAAGAATGACATAAGAGAAAACGCATTTCAGTGACTCATGAATCTGAGGCAATCTGCCCACCTGCTCCTCAGCGTGCCCTGGGTTCTCCCAGCAGCGCTGGTGTGTGTTGCAGGAGTGGGAGAGGGATGCAGAGCATGCACCACCCCTCAGAGGCACGCATTCCTCAACTGCAAACACATCTGGGCTCCCTCTCTCGCTTCATTCCCTCGCCCACATCGCTCTCGGGGAAATTCTTGCAGGATGCTTCCTGTTTTTTGCTTAATCCTCTCTCATCTTTCAAATTCTATTAAACTGGGCACTATGAAAGCTTCCAATGATTTATTAATTGAGAATTTTTTTCCTGGAACTACTCGATAATTGCAGCAAGCATTCTCCAGCCTTGTCAACACCTGAATATTTTTTTAGCTGAGGTTTTTCAGCACAGTGGTAAGCGGTCTGGGTCTTGCCCACCTTATGCATCACCACAGAAGCGCTGACTCAGTTCCAGGCACGTTTTAGCGTCACAAACCTGTAAAAATCAGTTGCAGTTGTCTCAGTGAAGGTGTCATTTGAAGTTTACAGTCACCTGCCACACAGCAAGGAGCATATACTTGTTACTCTGTCCAGCTCTGAGGCCCCCAGCACAAGAAGGACATGGATCTGCTGAAACAAGCCCACAGGAGGGCCACAAATATGCTGAGAGGGGTGGGGCATCTCTCCTATGAAGACAGACAGAAAGCTAGTGTTGTTCAAGAGGTTCAGTTTAGATGAGGCATTCAAAAGAAATTCTTTACTTGGAATTCTTTACTTGGATGGTGGTGCACTGAAACAGGTTGTCCAGAGAAGTTGTGGATGCCCCATCCCTGGAAGTATTCAAGGCCAGGTGGGATAGAGCCCTGAGCAACCTGATCTAGTGGAAGATGTCCCTGCCTATGGCAAGGGGGGATTGGAGTCTGTGAGGTCCCTTCCAGCCCAAATCATTCTATCATTCTATGGGTAAAAACTGGTTACTCTAGAAGAACAATTCACTAGTAGACAGGTATTGCTCTGAAATTGTGTGCTGAGCCCTGAGGTGAGGATTTGTGTTCATTTCACACTTTTCTTGTTTTTTTGCAGGAGATATCTAGAGATACAGATGTGAAAATCTATATAAACCCATATGTTCCCAGAAGCCATTAAGGGTACATATCACTGTGCTTCAATTTGCTATGGCAACTTGCACATACATCTCTCACATTCCATACACAGGCAGTAAAAATGAAAACTGGAAATGCCAAACATCTGCAGTGGCTGCCTTCCACAAACAATACTACCAACTCAGACACTTCCTAGAGATTATTTAAAGATGACATATTTTCCAGTTAACTCAAAAAGAAAGCAACAGCAATTAAATGTCCTGGCTGGAGATATTTCCCTGATAAGATGTGGTCAGAATTGCTCAGCTATGTGCCACACCAACAAACAGCCTTCTGAGCTACAATCGGGCCGATAGAAATTCAGATGACCCAGGTATTAGGCAGAGTATTGGCCATCATTTCACAAGTGGGCAAAGACGTACTGCACACCTAACTTTAGTAGTAAAGCCGCTTGTGACATCATTGTTATATTTAAATGGAGCTTGTTTCTATGGTCCATGAGGGAGAAAAAGCCTTTTGTCCCATGGTGGTAAATGAAGAGTAGGTAAAAGATGCATTCCCAGGTAGGAAACACATCAAACAGAAGACACTGCAGAGGAAACTGGAAGTACAGGGGGCAAGTAGACAGAACAGAGTGTCAGGGCCAGTAACAGGGAGATGCCAGTCCATGTATATGTATACACATGTATGTTCTTAGCTCATTCTAAAAACAGACAAGTTTTCTACTGTGTTCAAGTCATATGGACAGGAATCCCAGCTTAGTGGATGTTATTCAAAGTATTCCACCACCTCCTGAAAAAAAAAGTAGGTTTTTTCTGCTGTGTCAAGACAGGCAAACTGGTTCAAAGCACTTAAGACAGCAAACATGTCTGCAATGCAGCCCAGCCTAAAGCCAGCAACAGACTAATCATTTAATAAGGCTGCCCCATCAGGCTTAATTTCAGCTCTTAAAATATCTTGCATGATTGGACCTTTGGGTGAGACACATGCATTACCGAAGTACATTATTTCATAAATAATAAATTCTTTGGGGCAGGAACCCTGAGTTCCTCCAGGTCTCTATTTGCAGAGGCCTCGTTCAAGGATCCCTCCACTATTACAGCCTCAGAAGGCACAGTGGTCAAAGTGCATTTCAGTTGTTTAAAATGCTTTGGTTTTTACTGCTCAAGATGTAATCTTGCATTTCTTTTACTGACATGGTATCATACACATACAGCAAATAGTACCAGCCAGTGAGCAAGCCCTGGCTCAGAAGTGTATACTTGAGTGGTGCCAGCATCAGCCGACAATAATGGGCTGTCAGAAACCTGGATTAGCCCTCAGACTATTTGAAAAGAAAGGATTAAATGAAATCCACTGACAGTATTCCAGGCTCTGAGAATGGGAATGTGGAACAAAATGTTGTATACTAACCTAAGAAACTAGATGGAAAATGTAAGAAAGGACAAGACACAGCAGCCTGAAGGAAAACTGCCAAGCATTGTGCTTGCTGACAGGGAGAGCTGTGGAACAAAATACTTGGTGTACTGTAGAAATGCGGCTCTAACATCTTAAACTCTAATTTTTCTCATCCAAAATTTGTACACATAAACTGAGCACCTTGTTCTAACTCTGCAGATAGCCTGAAACCACCTGACAGGTGTGAGTGTCCTAATAGGGACAACATACTCTGAACCCCCCAAAGACATGTAAATGATCAAGTCTGTGAATTACTTTGCTACTGAGAGCATTGGTAGAACCAAGTAGCTGCTGCATTTGTCCCAAAAACCCAAACTACAGCACTGCCCTCAGCTATTCCCTTCACTTCTGCAAAAACCTTCATCTCTCATCTGAGGCTCTTTACAAGGCTACTTGTGGGATGCCAGTTGCAGAGATGGAGGTGCTGCTGGGTTTTGCCACACAAAGGAAGAAGACCTTCTTCTTGGCTGACCTTCCTGTCAAAGCAATGAGCAGACAGGCTACTAGGATTGCAACTTTTTCTGCAGCCAGTCAGATAAAAATTGCCTTCCTCTGATTATGTGACATTTTGTCAAAAAAGCAAGAGATCATGAGCTGGAGGAGCCCTTAGGTGAGGTACAGGCAGCTGCTCAGAGCCACTCTTGCCTTCCCTCCGTGCCTAGGTGTGGGTGTTACTACCAGCTGCCAACCATGATCATGAGCTGTTTGTCTCAGAGCTGTCTTGCCAGTTCAAAAGAGAGGTCTCCTGCAGCTCTCATCCCTAGATAGATCCATCCTGCTGTCTGCATGAGTCCTAGAAGACTCAGGGCTCAGTTCACTGTGAATCAGAAAGGCAAGAGATCGGATTTTCTTCTGGATTCCTTACCACCAGCTATAAAAAAAAACCTGCAATTCAGCTCTTATCTGCCAAGCTCTGTATATGTGAATTTTGCTTCCTGTTATTGCAGCAACGGTAGGGATGGAGAAATGCTCTTGATTTCCTTTTTGAGAAGAATTTTCTTTTCCAAACAATTGGTATGAACCAGAACAAAACAACCATGAAACAGCATGCTCATTTCACAGATTTCCAGTAATGTTAGAGCTCTGTACATTGTTTCAGCTCTCACTGAGATGAAGCTTGATTACGTTAATGTTAGCCAGCTGTTTAATTTGTTTAACTCAGGGACACTTTCACTACAGGCTTCCTGAGCCCTGAGAAAACTGGCTCTGCTCGCAATAGCAAGGGTGGGCAAAGAATGACCATAGGGTTTTTGCCTGACTTCTAGGAAAATACCTGCGTGTATTCATAATGTGCCTGTTCACATGCATTTTCATGTGCATGTGTGGTTCTATTCTCCAGCAGAGACTTAGGTGCGTCCTCCACTAGTGGCATCTGACCAGTCTACACCAGCCTGATGGAGAAACATAGGCTACAAGACTAGCTAAGGTCCTGTAAATATAACAGTCAAACAAAAGAGACCCTTCAGAAAAGGGCCACTCAGGGGTAAAGCTGCTGGGTGAACTTCCCAGAGAAAGCATCTATCTGACAGTACAGCAAAAGTTTCATTTGAAGCCTGATGCAAAGTGGCCACAAACCAAGGAGCTTGCAGTTAGATCCCAACAACCCCAGCAGGTTTCCCAGTGTGCCCATGCTCTGCTGCGGTACAGTGGAGCTGAGCAAACCAATGGTACAATCAGTACCACCTGATTGCTCACTTGTCCCTGTGGTCAGGACCTGGCTTACCCAGAAGACCACGTAACCATACAGCCCATACAACATCTGATGAGTTCCACACGGAATATTGGTCCAAAAACATAGGTCTGACTGAGAGAATCACACTAATTCAAAAGTTCTCAAAATCAGTACTTGTGAAGAAGGTCCCAGCCTTGTCTTAAATGAATCCATCAGTGCAGGGCACTGGGTGACTGTGGGCTACTGTGTGAATACAATGCACTTGCTGAAACACAAAAGCTTGAGGGCTTTCCATTGTCTTGTGAGTTTATTTGTGACAAATGAGATGAACAGAGCCAGTAAAGAAAGCACCACTTCCCTGCACTGTAGACACACTTTGGGCAAGCCCAGTCTTACGTGTCTCCCAAGACCTTGGGAGGTAGGAGTACAACATCTATGTCTCTCCTATGCTATCCTTATTGCAATTCAGCTTCCTGTAACATGCTGTTACGTAAGTGGAGGATGGAGAAGTAGAGATTGGGTAGACAGGACCATTGACATTACTCCCAAAAGACCAGATCCAGACCTCTTGTTCCCTAAAGCAAGCTGCACCAGGATACACAAATCAGTTTCTGCAACTATTAGGTCAACAAGGGACACAGGCTCTAGAGCCAGGCTGCCCAGCAACAGCCCAGTCTTTACAGCAGGATGATGAGTTTTTTGAGACCTAAGTACATTGTGATGAGGTGGCATAACCATTAACTATTCTACAATGAAACAGCTTGCACTTCTCATGGAGAGTTCATCAGAACTGTAACTTTTCAGTTTAAATCTTATCATAGTCTATGAGCAGCTGGTTTATGTTTTGCATTGTCCATTTCAAGGAATTATTCTCCTCCGTTTGTTTCTTAAAAATTAATATCTTGCATCTTGCCTTACTTTGATGGTTTGTTTTACGTTTCAGGAATGCAAAACAATTGCACAATAAATCACTGGAGGAATGTACATGGGGGTTATTTGTCATGGTTATAAATAAATGAACTTTAGCAATAGTTGATAAACAGAAGATTATGGACAATTCGGGCAGGCTCTCAAAAAGATCAGAGCATGACTTTAGCCTTTTAATAACAAGCTTTATTTTACTGTCCCATAACCCACTAGAAACACTGCATTCAGGATGGCCAGCTGCCTCTCCAAGCTGGCAGCTGATTGCCAGGAGTAGGCTGTAAAGCCCTATTTATTCTTCTAAAGAGTGCCTGTACCACACAGCTCTGCCAGGAGCAGACACCCAGCACCTGTGGAGACTTGACTGTGAAAATTGTGAAGAAAGTTCATCCCACAGATATTTAAGTTTTAGGAACATAGCTTTAACTGTCAAGATTAAATGAGAATCCAATTTGGACTTAATGCCCCTTGGAATCAAGCATGAACTCAGTTCATTAGAGAAGAGATTCCAAACTGGAAATCATAATCTTCTCAAACACCTTAGAACCCTTCACAGGGTAAAGTCTTTTTTCACTTGGCAGTACTGAAAATAAATGTCCTGCTGAATAGAAATAAGATTACCCATTTATTATAATGTTTCCTGAACCAAGAACAGAGAGAGAGAGTCTATCTAGCCTTGAACTTGCCAATGAAAGTGTTGGATGCTCCAATTTTTATGGACTCTAAAACAGTCACTGCAGTTGATGTATCTTTGTAGGAACTGGCCACTTCTGTGGCAATATTAGTGCCCCCAAAAACCTAGACAGACTTATGATCTCTGCTAAACATAATCTTGTACTGTATTACTGCTACATTCACTTAGAGAAGTTTAGTTGAATCTTGCTTAAACTTGCACCTCTGAAAGTCTAGATTTGGTCAAGCTCGGTGAGGAAGGAAGAGAGCAAAAGGATAAGCTGTCCTTTTACTAGGAAAGCTTATTCCTTAAAAATATATCTCTGACAACATCTGCGTCTCTCAGAATAGAGGGCCAAGGCTCAAGAATACAGCAATTAATCTGATTTCAAACCCCAATTTGAATATATACACATGTATTTTTGAAATGCAAGGATGGAAGGAGCAGTAATTGTAACAGATGTGCCAATCTTTCAGAAGCATATTTCAAAAGGGTAATTACCAGTAGTTACGAAGTAACCACCTTTATGATAATGGGATGCAATTAATTCAGACAGTTCCCTATCCATCAAGGTAAAGTGCAACAGAAAGCACAGGGTCGAGAAAAAGGCACTTAGGTATGCATGCCTCTGTGTCAGTGGGTTTGCAATTGCAGTCAGACCTAGCTCTGCTCTTCAGACACCGATATCCGAATTGCTGCTATCTGCCAAAAATGCTTGTGTGCAGTACACAGCTCTTATTGTCTATTGTTGTTATCTCTCCAGACATCTATCTTGGGAATAGTTGAAGTGTCCTTTGCTTTTCTGTCTGAGGGTGTGGTGAGATGGCAAGGCTGGGCCGATACTGAGGCTGGCAGACGCCAGGGGACCGGAGTGGGGATGCACCCCAGCCCACCTCCCCTCCCTGCTACCTCCTGTTGGCACTGATGTGCAGCTGACAGGCCAATAAACCAATTCAAGCGGGTAAACCAGCAGGAAACAAACCCCAGGAGCGGGGGAAACCACCCATGGCCAGTCTCACGGGCTGAGTGAGTCCGTGCAGAGACACACGTGCCAAAGCTGGTGCAAAGAAGGAGTGAAATAACCTTGCTTGGAGGGAGAGAGACAGGGACACAGCCCCTGCACTGTTGTTGCATGATGTTTGCTTTGCCCTGCTGTCTGACCTCACCCTCAGCTTCTAGGAACAGTGATGACAGTGTCCTAGGAATGACAGTTTCACCTTCCAGCCTTTGGATGGATGTATGGATTTATGTGTGGATGTATTCCAGCATGTATGGATGTCAGTGTGCTGGAATACAGGGGGTGTACTGTGCTTGGGGAAAGAATCAGACCTGGAGCCAGATATCACATATGAGCAAAGACAAATTATTTAAGGAAATTTGCCAGAAGACAGGACTACTATAGCTATGCAGTCAACCAAATCCAAACTCAGCATCGACTTCTTGCCTTATTCTTTCTTATCCATGTCTCAGCACCTTGGGGCAAACAGAGCTGATGGGAAGTTTAACTGAAGCAGGGATAGAAGGGGGAATACTCTGTGAAAAGTGTCAAAAGTGCTTAGAGTCTCGTAGGCAGAAATCAGTGCCAGAAAGAAAGGATACTTGTGTACAATCAGAAAGATTAATTTTCTGAATGTGAAGGACATTCAGAGACAAATACGCTCCTGAAACTGGAGCCACAGTCACTCCTAAAGACCAGCTGATAGCACCAGTAGCAAGGCACTACTCCCACCACAACCCCTCTGTGCTTGAGGAGACCTCCAAACCAAGGCCTGTGTGCCTGTTCCCCTCAGAAGCTCAGCATGTGTTCTGGCCTTGGAGAAAGAGTCACACTTTCTGTGGGAGAGCTTAGACCAGGCCGGGGTACAGCAGGCACACACAGGTCTTTGGAGAGCTGGCCCAGATCCAGGTTTGCTGAGTCGTTGGTATCAGGGAGTGTGGGGTGAGCAGGGGGGACTCCCATCCAGATTCCTGCCCATTCACATCCCTTGCACAACCCCAGATGTCCACCAGATCCCTGGTGAAAGCTGCCGAGGAGCACTCCCGTGCTTGTACAAACAGGAAAATATGACAACTATCTGCCCGAAGGGGTTTCTGGTTCCATGACAACATACCAAACATGAAATGCTTCCACCTTTCTCAGGGGGAATTTTCAAGGCAGGAGGCAGGTCGGTGGGGAGGAGAGCACCTAGGTGCTACAGAAACAACAGAGGCAGGTGTAGCTCATACTACTGCAGAACACCTGACAATTGTCAAAACTGCAGCAACTAGTCAATTGGTGTTGATACTTCATTACAGAGCATATTTTCCTTTATGATTATTAAATCTTTAATCCTTTACTGGCACTTTTTTTTTCTCCCCTCTCATAAACAGCTTTTGGCTTCCTGGAACAGAGTGAGGCTCCTTCACACAGTCAGCCACAGCCCAGAAGAGCCACGGAGAGGAGAGTAAGCACTGAGGCATCCTCTTTGCTTTGTTGTTCTCATTTCAACTTGATAAACCTTGAGTTTTCATTACTAGGAGGCTCCAACTGCCTCTGTGGACAGAAAGGGAAGAGCCCAGGAGGCAGGGGGAATTCTCAGGGTGGGGTATGGGCTACAGACGCCTTCACCCTCCAGCCATCAATAGAGACACGTCACGGTGGGTAACCATAGCCTTCCCTGGAGAAGCATTGCTCAACGCAAACCCAACCTCTTCCTCACGCTGCCCTTCAGTCAGACTGCACAGGGCTGTTGGGCCCTGTGCATTTTCATGCTCTCCTCCACACATCCATCAGCCTTGGAACATGCTCTCTCATTGTCAGGGCCTGACTTGGACCCATGGAACAATGTGAAGTGATGAGGAAGTAACCTTGTACCTGCAGCACCACTGAGGAGGTTCTTCTGCTGAGGTTTGGTCATTGCTCTTCATCACCTCACATCCAGCTTCCTCAACCTGCAATGCCTTCCCAGATAGCTCGGGCACCTGGAACAATTCACGTGCTGCAATTTCAGGGTATGCGTTCTGTTACACTACATATTGTTGCAGCACACAGATGGCATTCAATTGTACATACCTTAAGAATATCCCTAAAAGCAGAGCTGAAGGCTCATCCACTCCTGGATCCAGCCAGGAAGGGGTACCTGCACACAACCATCCATACCCAGAGCAGTGTCCTCTGTTTTCCTGTCGTATCATTACCCATTTAGAGCTGTTCAGGTTGTTCAGGTTAGAATAATAGAAACTGCAGGAGAAAAGCAAATAGTTTGTACAAGAGGGAACAGTGAGGGTTTTCTGTGGCAGACTTGTATTATTGGATATGAACAGAGCAACCATTTCTAGTGGAAACTGTGTCTCTGGGTGTATACAAGATACCTGCTTTGTATCATGCTGGAAACACACTGGAGCTTCAAAATGGGACTTAATTATGTTGGTGTCCTACTGCTACGGGTTTCAAAAACACCAGTAAAACCCCATACATAACATTCTTACTCATGTGCTCTGCCTTTAAATGGTCTGTTGTACTTTCCACAGCTCCCTGTGGCTGAAGATGCCAGAAACCAACCAGCTCATCAGCGCAGGTTTCTAGCCTCCTACGTTTGTGTATATCCAGTAAACACAGCTATTTGGCTCTGGCCAAGCCCTTGTGGTTTCTCCATGGAGACTTTGTTGCCTAAAGAGCAAAAGACTTGAAATATGTGACTAATTATGATGTTTTACCCTGTTTGCATGTGCAGAACTAGAAATGCTTTGCTGAACAGACAGGGATCCTCTTTCCTTGTAATGCAAAACACAATGCACAATGGGGAGCTGAGACAACTCATAGGAGCTCTGCTCCAGGAAGGACAACAGCCACAGCCCATCGGTGGGACAGTCTAACAAATGTTGGCAAGTAAAGCTTACCCAGCTTTAATCTAGGAGAGACTCTTGGGTTTGTTCCTGACTGGAAAGCTCACCAGATAAGTTTAGACACTCCTGTTTGTTAGCTACTTCATCACTGTGTAAAGATAATTTTTCCTCTACTCTATTACACTTTGTGTTATGTTGTTGCTGTTTTCTGGCCATGCAACTCGGACACCTCAGCTACTGGACTTACAGAGCAAATGCTTGCAGAATTCAGACTCAGAGTGTATACCCCCCTGCAAACTTACCAGACAGCAAAAGTTTTGAAAGCAAGCTTGAAAGAAATACAAGTTGGCTAGAACAGCCTGTTTAAAGTCCAAATTCAAATGAGTACTCATAGAAAATATGTTGTAGTATACACCCAGATTTTATGACACAACAATAATAATTGTAATACCACTTAACTTTCATCTGTAGATCTCGAAGGCAGTCCACAAGATATTAAGCATCCTTAGAGCAGCTACTTTGAATAGGCACTTTTTCAGCTGCTGACAATATTTAAATTACTGAAACAGATTAAATGATATTAACTAATCACCTGCCAAGCCTTTTTACGTCAAGTTGCTACCTGGAGCAAAGTATTATGCTTAATTTTGGAACAACCAACACCTATGGTTTATCAGGGCAACTGTAAGCATAAACAATAAACCTAACTGCACAAAGGTTCATTTGCATGGCCTAATTTAGTTTTTGCCCAGCTGTATACAGCATTGTTTCAGCCATGCAGATGCTATTCTGCTGAAATCAGTTGATATCTAAGGGAACACAAGTGACTTGGGGAAAACAAAGCCTTAGCTTTCCAGAGATGAGGCAAAGCATATCAGAGTGGATCAGCCCAGGAATCACAAGTATAAATCAACAAGCAGTGAACACCTCCAACCTGGCAGAGCAATCAGGGCTTAAGTGGATCTGCCTGACAGAGGGAGAGGAGAGACTTAGTCCTACTCATGAGATGTTATTTTTCTTCTTCCAAACTACTGTTAAATATTGTTATTGTGCAATATCAGGCTCTACTAAGTGGTAGATAGTGCATTAGATAGGCACAGTGGGTGGTAGATATGTATTAAGATACTGCATGAAGCAATAACGTTTCCTAAACTTTCTCCATCTTCAACCCAGCACACAATGCAAAAAGCATGAAAACTACCCACAAGTTAGTGGTGGGTACATTTGAAGAGCCCATATTGCACTTGAAGATATTTTGACTGTGTTACAAATAGCCAGTCTCACAGTTTGCAATGATCCTATGAAGTTACACAATACCTGTGGAGCTATTTTTCATTAAAACTTGGGGTCAGTGTTGTTTGGACAATGCTGTCATACACATGGTGCAGTTCTTGGGGTTGTCCACTGCAGGGCCAGGAGATGGAATCAATGAGCCTGGTTCTCTTCCATCTCAGGATATTCTGTGACACTATTTTCAAAGTGTTAATTGAACTTCAAAACGAAAATTGAGTGTTTTGCCCTCACAGTAAGGCTCAAAGCCTGAAAATACAACCAAAGGGTGTTTAAATGGCCGAGATACTAAGAGATAAATAACATCTCAAGCTGCACTAAAGAGACAAAATATCATTTGTAGTGCTTAGTATTTTCCATGTAACATATCTACATTTTATTCATCCCAATTTGGAACATAAGAGAAGAGAGATTTTTGGATTTTCTGAGAACCAGGGGAATGCCCTGCTGAGGTTCCAAGTATGATGATGGGTTAGTCAAGACTCACTTTTTTTGTGGGCAGCAGCTAACACCTCAAGTGTTGAACCCAGAGAAGGGAAAACAGGTATTCACTAGAAGTAAAAGAAAAGACCCTGAGAAATGGAGCCTCTAGGCTGCCTCTCTGCACAAAATACACTTGCAGTCAAAATGCTACATGAAGTCAAGTTGATTTATCAGTTTTTAATTCATTTTGAGATGACTTTAGGTGCCCCAAAATGAGAATATAGGTTTTGCCTTATGAGTGATAAAAGAAACAGACCTTGCAATACAATATAGTTCTCTCTCTCTCTCTCTCTCTCAAGCCTTTCCCTAAATTATTCGAAGAAACAGGCAAAAAAGACTTTCCTACTCGTGTAGCTCATGTTTTGCCAAAGCTTGCAAAAAGGCAGCAGTACCATTTTCACATGAGCCCATTGCAATGGAATTAGGAATTACTGTATTTTGTCTCATACCTCAGCCAGAGGTGGGGCCTTTGTGTCAGTGCCAGGACAAGTCAAGCAACAATTGTCAGGTAACCTCAGACGGCAATTAAAATGAGCTCTGAAATAAAGGATTTCTGAACAGAAAGTTGTAAAAGAGAGATGGGCAAAGAAGAAATGTCTGAAGTTCAACAAAGGCAAAGTCAGGCTCCTATACCTGGGGAGGAATAACCCTGGATACCAGTGCAGGCTGGGGACTGACCTGCTGGACAGCAGTCCTGCAGAGAAGAACCTGGGGGTCCTGGTGGACAACAAGCTGTCCATGAGCCAGCAGTGTGTCCTTGTGGCCAAGATGGGCAACGGGATCCTGAGATGCATTAGGAAGAGCATTGCCAGCAAGTAAAGGGAGGTGATCCTGCCCCTCTGCTCAGCCCTGGTGAGGGCTCACCTGGAGTGCTGTGTCCAGTTCTGGGCTCCTCAGCACAAGGGAGACATGGAGCTCCTGGAGCAGGTCCCATGGAGGTCCAATGGAGGGCAACAAAGATGATTAAGGGACTGGAGCATCTTTTTCATGAGGAGAGGCTGAAGGAACTGCACTTGCTCAGCCTCAGGAAGAGTCAACTGAGAGGGGACCTCATCAATGTCCATCAATATCTGAAGGGAGGGTGCCAATGGGACAGACCCAGGCTCTTCTCAGTGGTCCCCAGCAATAGCACAAGAGGCAATGGGCAGCAACTGATGGACAGGCAATTCCCCCTGAATATGAGGAAGAAGTCCTTTACTGTGCAGGTGACTGAGCCCTGGAACTGGTTGCCCAAAGGCGTTGTGAGTGTCCCTTACTGAGAGACTCCAGAACCAACTGGATGCAATCTTGTGCCATGTGCTCTGAGATGATACTGCTTGAGCAGGAAGGTTGGACCAGATGACCCCTCTGAGGTCCTTTCCAGCCTGACCCATTCTGTGATTCTGTGAAAAGTTAAACTGATGGTAGGTACTAGCAACTATATTTTAACAAGAGAATCAAAATCTCACCATGATACTCAGTAAGACAATGAGATTCTAGAAGACAAATTTCAGGTTCACTCTGTGGTGAAATATTGGGGGGATTCATTATTTTTAGTCATATTTGAATGAAATAATTTCACCTTGCAATATACTTTAGTCAAACACATAAGTGATAGAGAGATGGGAAAGAAAAAAATTCCTAATGTTAATTTGAATGAACCAGAGGAAATGCTTATAGAAAATATGAAAGGATATGGTTTTAGTTTTATACAGTCTCTGTATCTTAGGGTTCTCTCACAGTCTTCACAGCACACAGAAATTACAGCTTTGCTTAGGCAAAACCTGCACTTTCAGCTTAGCAAGAGCCAAGTAACTGTATCAGTTCTCTGTAAATCAGAGCTGACTGTGGTCATTAGCTCCAACATGCAGATGCAGGCCTGCAGACATGCAGGTGAAACCACAAATTGAGCCATGCTATGTACAAAGCTTCCAGCCATCACTTCCATTCGTGGAGTACCAGGATGACTCCCATCTTTAGAACTCCCATTCTCGGGTACATCCCCTCAAGCCTGGTGTTTTCATCCATGGCAGAAGAACAACCACTACCTCCGTCCCAGCCTATGTCCAGTAACACCCTCTGGTCAATAGAAATGCACTACCAACCTTTCTGGTTCTTCAGAGACCATGGCAAAGCTTTCGTATACCTGAAAGCTGGAGTGCACAGTCCATCATGGTGCTGTGCAGGGCCAGGAGTTGGACTTGATGACCCTTGTGGGTCCCTTCCAACTCAGCATATTCTGTGATCAGAGACCTGAGGCGGCAGGAGTTGCCTCTAACAGGTTCCACTATTTAGGCAGAGCTATTCCCTACGAACTTGACTGATTACTCTCCTACAAGCAGCCACATTTACCTGAAGACTTACTGTGGCATGGCACAATGTGAGTCACCTTGTCTGGGTGCTGCTCAGGGCCCACACATGAACTATATTTACTGCTCCATCATTGTTATTTTGCATCTGGAGTTAAGCATATACCTTGTAATTAACAAACTACTTAATTGATTTTTACCTTGCCCTCTCCAGAATAGTTTGACCAGATTGCTGGACTCTGTAATGTAGTCCTTCTTTGAATTTTACTGGGGTTGTTTGCTTTGTAACTTCTCAGATGGCAGCTCATTTGAAAGTACTTGTGGGTACTTGAAGTATTTGTTATTTAGCCATCAAAACATTTTGATCTGAAATATGGGACCAATCACTTTTTGTGTTTCCCAGGGCATCGGCTCAAGTTCTGCCCTCAGATTACTGTGTAATAATAATCTCCTTTAGCATTTATATACCGCCCTCCTCAGCAGATTTCCATGCCCTTTCCAGAAGGAGATAGTTTTGTTGCATACACTTTTAGAACAGCACCTGTTTGGTGCACAGAAGTAGAATGACTCTTCTTTGTGTTAGGCCGAGAGCAGAGAAAAAAGAACTTTGATTTCCTCTTGCCAAGCCAGTATCCCAGTCACAAGTTCCATAAATTTCTTCTACCTTAAAATTTTGTACATAATTACTTTATTGCTTCCACTTTTCTAGCAAAATCAAGAGGGACCATTGATGGCTAATGCATGGTTTTCACTTAAGATCTGCTGATTTTGTGACCGCATCTACCTGCCAGCCCAGTCTCAGAATGATTGCACATCCAGTCTGGATACATGGAAACAACAGGCTTTAGCAGAAATTATGGCTTTTCTACATTGATCCACTTTGCTAAGAAGCAGGCAGGGCTGGGAAGTGATCTGTCCTTCAAATTTGAATCATTTGTATGGTATCTGAGAGAAGAAAAAAATTGAACCCTCAGCGAAGCTCTCCAGTGCACATGGCAGATGCCTCACATGCCTTTTCTGCTGAGCTATTTCTGCCACACTGGCTCCACAACTGGAGTTCCTGTGTGCAAAACAAGCTAAGGGGAACAACTGCTGTTGATTGTGGCAGAAATTTTGTCCTCAGGTCTGATTCTACATTAAGTCCTTTTTGGGGATTGTTTTAATGATTCTGTTGATATTTCAGTGTTGTCCTTTTCATAAAAATATCTAAGGGTGACCTCCAAGAGCAGAAACTTCACAGAAAATGTGAGGAGGAAAAGAAGGAAACTCTCTGTGGAAGAAAAATCATCAGATTTCACTTTGATCTTACTCTATTGTTTTGGTTTTGCTTCTTTTCGCAAAGTTCAAGTATTTTCTCGCCTGTAGCAATGCTAACAAATGTAACATGCTAACACACCCTCCTGCTTGCTGCTGATTACTATATTAAGATAGGTGTCAGATCAAAAAGCAGATGGAACAACAGAGGTCTAGTTTACAAACTTTATTTAAGCAGCTACATTAACTTAGAAATACCTTGCAGACTTCTATCACTGCTGTTAATTATTAAAATACACAGACTGATTTTACATCTTCTACTGGAAGGAGTCGATAGGGTCAGCACTGAAAAGCTTAGAAGGCTATGCTTTTGTATGAGTTTTGAACATATCTTCCCTAGATAGTTTGGTTTCTTTATGCAGTAAAGATACCCAGTATGCAGCACCAAGTGAGGCGGGGTATGTCTTTGCACACCAGAGCAACCCAGAGAGGAACAGATTTCACTGAGAATATTTCTTGCCCCCGAAATGCTAATTTGCTGGCATAAGCTTTAAATTGGGGCTGTACGAAATCTAAGGAGAATTGTCGCAAGGTAAATGACACGAGGGGGTGTAGGAGTAAGTACCACGGCTGGACACATTCAAACACAGCCCACAGCATTTCCCCCTTTTGCCCCTCCTCCTTCCAATTGGAGAGTTTGGCCCTCCTCTATGACAAATCACATTCTAAAAAAGTTAATGACTGCAAGCATTAAATGAATTATTAAAAATCATTATAAGCCAGCCCTAATTTCTTTAGGCAAGACCGAGGCCCATACCCTCTCTGTGGTGCCTTCAGTGAGATGGCCAGAGGCAGCATTGCCTCTGGCCAGCTCTCTCTCTCTTTGCTCCATGAGCCTCTGGGACCACGGAGGGCTCCCAAGGATGGGCTCCTGCAGCGGCAAGGACCAGTAGAGGGCATTCAAAACACAGAGTTTCCCAAATGGTTGTGTGCCCGTAGCACCCAATAAAATCAATTATCTGGTGTTATGTGGACACGGTAAGTTGGAGAACACCTACACTTCTCGATTCATGTTTGTTCAAGACCTAATGGAGGTAATATTTGTCCTGACGCTACCACAAATGCTGTTCCTATGTAACTACTGCCAGAATTACACCACAGGAGGCTCAAATCCTATAGTAACAGGTTACTTTGGAGTATGGAAATTCAGATTGGCATCTCTTGTTTGTTTTGCTTTTTGTTCAGGGTTCCAGTAGACATCAAAGTAAATGGCCCTCACCACCGTTCACATTACTCCTCCATGTATGTGTGCAAACATGTTCATCCAATTGTCCTAACTCCAATATAGCCACTCACAGGTCTCCTTCTTTTTTTGACAAGGTATTATTTAGCAGCAACCTTTTCTTCTGCTACCTTTACCCTGTTATCACTTCTTTCTGCAGTTTGATTACTCAGTTAAAGAGAAGGAGGTTTATTTGGTTTGCCTATTTGTTCGGATTAAGATTTACATGGTCTATAATTTTCTCGTTCTTGAGCTGCAGCTGAATGGTTGAGACCAATTTTCCTAAAACACAGCTTTTATATAAAATAGAAGAGTATCTCACTAACTTAACAGATGTGAGGTTTAGCACAATGCCATCTTTAGATGAAAAGTAAGACCAACTAACAATTGGCTGGTGTCAGTAGAGCACACAGTATTTATTGACAGCCACATTAAATACCGTCCCTGCATTCAGTAAGATCAGGTGTGGCAGTGCAGTCATCACCAGGACAGCATTTAAAGTCTGAATCAGTTTTGGAACCATCGGTAGGATCTGCAGTGAGTTCTTTCAGCACATGCTGAATTTGACGAAAGGTCTGAGACTGGGTAGTGGCTGCTCGTTGTGCCTGTGCCTCCTGCTCACAGCAAGCAATTATTGCCTGAGTCTTTTAATCATGAAGCAGTAATGTCCTGCCACAGATTCGTAAGCCAAAACCTGAAGGGAAAAACACAACCATTATTTGGACAAATGCAGTCTATGATCACATTCATAGATCTTAAAGCTATAGTATTTTAATCACACTTTTATTGTGGTGGGATTTCAGCCACTCATTTCCACATTTGTTGCTTTCTTTGTCTGAGATGAATTATTTTTCCTGGATAGGACTGCTCTTCTCCTCACGGATGAAGAGTTTTCTAGACATTGAGTGTGACGGCTCAAATGGCTTAGTGCAAGTTTTTAGGGTTATCTGGCCCTCAGACTTAAGTTTTCCAGGAACAGCAAGGTATTTTGCTCTCTCTTGTCCTTCAGGGTCATAATTCACTTGCATTATAAGTTTTCCACTTATTTGGCATATTTAAATTTAATATGTGGGAGAGGTAACTAAGGGAAGAAGTTCCATTCCCCTGCTTGTTCTTCAAATTGGAAACTCCCTAAATTCTGCAGCCTTATTCTGAAAAATAACAATTATTTTCCTGTTTCTTCTATCTAAACCTCCCTATCAGCATTAGCTGGGGAGAAGTAGAGCAAAAAGGAGAGGAAGGAGAAGAGGCTAGAGGGAACTGATGCCATGAAGAAAGGGAGTACTTGCTGGAACAGGCAATGAAACACTATTCGACAATCCTCCTGTGAACTTGCAGGTCACTTGCTCTACAGGCCTGCTGGAGCCCTGAAAGCATTTTCCTTGCTGATGTTTACACTTTTGTGATGGTGTATTTCAAGAAGTATCATCTTGAGGGAAGATCTGTGACAGAGGAGCAACTTTGTCCAGTGTACCACATTCTCTCCAACAGCAGATGCTCCTTGAGCTACTCCCAGTGCAAAGCACAAGGTAAAGCTCTAGAGGTTGGGATTTCAGTACACAAAACTGTTAAATTCTTTGATTTTTGTAATCCATCACAAATTGCTACTCAAGATACTAATTTCCATTTGTGCCTCGTCCTCACCTATAAACGCCAGTAACAAGTCCTTTCTCCTGTTATTTCTCTTGTGGTCACACTATGAACTGTTTTGTTTGTGTCCATGATGGATCCACTGGCCTAAATTATAACCAATAGTAACATGGCACCAGGAAAGAGTGTGGTTAATGCAGTAAGTGAAGCTCAAGGAATTAATTCTGAGAACATTTTTTTGGGGTCATTTCCACTGACTGATGCAAATGGACACTGATGGAATCTGCATTCCTTTCAGAGCAGCCTGAACAGCTCATCCTAGTTTTTTTTTCCTTTCCCCAAGCATTTGAAAATGTAGTTGTGAAGGTCAAGGATTGCTCAGGGTGATATGGTTGGAGCATTTTTAAGTTTCTGACTTGATTCAACAGAGCAAGGTTATACTGCAGTGAAAAATCTGGTATGTATGCCTAGTTATGTCAGGAACAGCTGGACTGTATAGCAAAATCCCTACTCTAGGCTTCCCATAATATACCCAGTAAAAAGAAATTAACAACTGAGGACGTTTTCCTATTTTATTTTTGGTTGTGAAGATTAATTTGAAGAAAATTGCATTGCTTTTGTGTTAGCTGTTTAACTTTTAATAGGGAACTGTCAGCATAGATATTAGAATGAAGTAATGTCCCTTAATCTTTTACCATGATTGAGATCAGTGAACTTTAGACAAAGCACATCTTGCTACTAACATCCCTGCCCTACCCTGTTTCTTTTAGTCTGCTCTCCTAATTTCTCCCCGCCCCTCACTTGGAATGGCAAATCAAAGATGCTGTCAACTTTAGCAGCAAAAACGGGGCTGGATAACAGGGACAAATGAATTTCAACTATGTTAAAAACAAAAGATCACTGATTTTGCACAAGCTATTCTACTTCAGTTTCTCTGTTAATTTCTGTACCATTTAAGCCTTCAGATAGCACTGTTGACTCTTGGATTTATCTGCTTATTTGAATAACAGCTCCAGTAGTTTGTTTGAGATAAATTGTATGTAATCTCAGGGACAAAAATTCTCTGGTCACTGCTGAGTCAAAACTTCACTGAGGATAATGTTCTTGCTGGGAGAGTCTAAGAATACCAGCAAGATTTGCAGGAGGGGGTAATATTTTTATCAGATTAGCTGATACATCTGAAAAAGCAAACAAGTGTCTGGGTACAAAAGTCCTTCTTCAAGTCAAAAATAGAAGCTGAAAAGATTGATACAAATTTGGAACCATTGCTCTAATTTTAATCTGATAATTCTATTCTCTTTGTCTATGGGAAAGAAAAGACACTCCCAGCTGGTGCCTATAAAGCAGAGAGACGAAGGTGCACAATTTGCTCTCAGACAATATTGATACTAAAAATGTTAACTTTGAAACTGAGCCTGCTTTGATCAAGGAACAGGGCAGATGACCTTCAAAGGTCCTTTCCAGCCTCTATTATTCCTGGGGATCTGTGATTTTATGCCACCTCTTCCCCTAAATCTTACCTTTTAAATGACAAACTCTGTTGAGTAAGAGCAGCACCCAGAGAGCAGGGGATCGGCCAGATCCTTTCTCTCCTTGTGGCGCATGCCTGGGGGTGACATGGCCATTTTGCAAGTTTTCATTCATATATTGGCTGTTGCTCATGAATTCTTGTTGCAGAAAAGGCCAGACCCAAAATGGAAGAAGGGAAAAAACAATACAGGACAGACAGGAGCAGGGGTCAGTGAGCCACAGTAAGAGGGGTGCGGGAGGGTGTTTTACATGTACCCACAAGAATGGTCATGCACACATCCACTGACACAATTTGACACTGAGGTCAATCATGTCCTTCAGCTATTTGGAGAGCGACATTGCTGCGGGTTTCGAAAAGATGATCTGCAAGTGCAGCCAAAGCCATCTCATTAGAGCACCTGCCAGTCTTTATCAGTTGTCAAATAAAGCAGATGGAGTTGGTCAGCAAACCTGCAGATAAAACATTAAAGGTTTTGTTGTGCTTTTTTTCTTTACTTTGGGCCCCACTTCAAAGCTAGTTTCTGCTTTAAAGTTCTGACTCAGTTTGATAAATAAAAGAAGTCTAAGTTTTCAGTTAACAATGTTTATTACAAAAAACCAACACAGCTGACCCTTGTGATTGTTAGCATAGGCAGACTTCATCTCCATTTATTTGTTATAAAAGGAAGGGAAATGGTTTATCAGAAGTTACAGCAAAATATTTCTATAAATAATATAACAAGCATTAATGATAATCATTCAGTTACAAGAATTCTTTACCTCTTATCTTAGGAGTTTAAAACAGTTATGCCTCACAGAACCTAAAACAGGATGATACAAGAAAAAGGACATAATTCCCATATGCCTGTAAAATTAAGCTGCTCCTCTCAGCATGAACTGCATGAGAATGGATACAGCAGTGGAAACAGGAGAGCTGCTTCTCACCTGTTAGGACAGATGGCCAAGCAATTGTCCCCTGTACTTCAGGAGCCTCAAAGTCTATGAGGTTATACATAACTCACTGCTATACCTCTTCCAGAGCTGGCACTTGCCACCAACATGGCTGGAAGCCCAATGCCCTCCAGCAGGATAGATTGTCAAGGGGCAAATACTTTCCCTGTCTCCCCTTAAGCCCCTTTGGTCATGAGGAGCAATGCTGAGGCTGGTACATCGAGCCTTGGCTTGTGTGGGTACAAAAATCCTTATCACTCAGGTGTTTGTGCAACACAAACATTAGGAAGAAGCGCAGATACCTTCAGAGGGAATTCATTAAGAAAATGCAAATTCATCTCCTCTGCAAGCTACTCATTCTTTCCTTTCAACTCATTGTCAAAGAAAGCACCTCTACATATTCATTACTTTCCAGCAGCTACTTCCTAATTGATTTCATTGCTGATGGGATTGGATGTTGCTTCAGAAGTATTTCTGAAGCTGAGATTAAGAGATGAGCATCTTTCTGGGATTATTGCCAAGGACATAAATCTCAGAGCGATGTGGTGAATGGAGAGGTGAGAGAGAGGCACCTGGGGAGCAGACCTTATCTCCCACCAATGATTTCAGGGAGGTAAGGGTCTTTGGGACAAGTGAAGAAATTACAAGCACGTGTCAAAGAATATTTTAATAAGAGAATTGACATAATTCGGCAAAAGCTTTCTGGTGATGAATTAGAAAACACTGTTTCCTTCTTGGCAAAGCCCTCATTTATCACCTGGAAGCAAAACTAATTGAGTGATTCAAACGAGAATTATGAAGTGGCGCTGTTAATAATCTCTTCTGTGTAATAATTCTTTGTCATGCAGACATGCAAATGATTTGCAGCTCCCAAGAGATTGTGTTTGTGATTAATGAGAAGAAAACAGGACAGATTTTACCTTCAGCAGCAAACCTACATCCACTGTAACATCGTCAAAGGTGTTGGAATAAAATATTATATAATGTGTAATTGAGAGTAATTCTAGCTTCAAAATATATTAGTTTATCACAATGTGCTTTTCCTGATGCCTTGGGAATGATATTCCTTAAATCTCACAGAGAGAGATTCTCATCCACTGAGGAGTACCTGCAGCTGATACAGTGGCAGACTAGCATCATTTTAATATTCCAAGCAAATCCATATGGGTCAAATCAAACCACAAAGCCTGCAATCTCTGCATCTGGCATTTCAGCTGAATTTACCTGGCAGGGAGAGGAAGGAATGGCGAGAGGGAGAGGGGAGAGGGAGGAGCAGTTCTGGCTTTCAGGTGGAATTGTAATAATTCCTTTACGGCAGAGCATTAGCATAGAGCCCGTGCCAGTGAAATTAGCCCACCATTGTGCTGGATAAACAGCGCCTCGGCTGAGACAACAAACCTGTTGATCTTATCTGTCAACACCTAGATCATCATCTGGGCTTTGACTTATCATCTGCTCTGTCAACAGTTCTCCCATAAAGAAAAGAAATGGCAATAGTGAGAGTAAAAGCAGCCTCCAGCACACGAGAAGCTTTTTGCTTTAGCAACCTGCCAGGCCACAAAAACCTGCCACTTTAAAGAAGAAGGCACATTGTTACTGGAGCAGATAGCCTCTGGGCAATCCTCAGCAATGGGATTACAGTGAATTCCATCTTGGACAACAGCTTGATGATACATATGGGGATGAACTCAGTGTTTGCAATCGAACTTCCTCACCAGAAACCTCAGAAGTTTAGTGAAACCTCTTCTTTAATTTTACTT
Source organism: Phainopepla nitens (assembly GCA_013400175.1). Classification (NCBI taxonomy): domain Eukaryota; kingdom Metazoa; phylum Chordata; class Aves; order Passeriformes; family Bombycillidae; genus Phainopepla; species Phainopepla nitens. The sequence goes on along the minus strand of VXBQ01016706.1, from coordinate 26,760 downwards.
GCTTTTCCTTTATGCATTTGTGTCTGTATCTAAATTTAATGGAGAAATATAACAAAACGAACAAACAAAACCCAACTCACAATGCTTGGAATATTTTGCTTGAAAATTTTATCAGTGAAACCAGGGGACTTAACACTGTGTTTCCCTCCCTTGCAGCTCATTTTTCATCTTGTGTTTCCCTTTCCTTCTCCATCAAGCTGACATGAGAAGATGGCCTTTCATTATGTGAGCAACAGTAAATACCCCTGGGTGAGCATTAGCTCCTTAGCCAACATAATCTGCCATTGCATAATATTAATTTGGAGAAATTTGAGAAGGAAAGATTTATCAGGATGCCCAGGTGCTGATAGAAAGTGACCTACTTTCTTCCCCTGTTTATATTCCATTTACTGCTGAGCCAAGACGGTGCATAGAAAGAGGCAAAGCAATCCCAAGAGTGTGAGGAAAGCCATACATTGGAGAAGGAAGATCCATTTAGGGGTGACTGCCCAGATATGCTCTGGTCTCCAAAACATATTGTAAGGATTCAAACTCCTGTTAAAAGGATCAGCCTGTCCCTTTCTGAAATGATTTGTGCAACTGAGAAGCTTCTAACATCCTCATGTCTTTAACAAGGAAAAGAAAAAACTACTTAAAATAAATGGCTTTGGTACAAAGAGGATCTGGCAGTGGCCAGCTTTATATTATTAACATTTCCCGGGAGTGATGTTCCACATTGGCAGGCTGATGTAATTACCAGAAGTGAAGTTGTAAGTACTATTGAAAAGACCAAGAGATTTGCTAGCGACTTCAAAGAGGTAAAGATTTGTGTGGATTTGCACGGGGATAGAAAATGCAATGGGTTAGAAAATCAGGTCCTCCAGTGTCTTTAATCTTTTGTGGGCTTTATCCAGACATTTTGGTCTACAGGGGATTTAAATTAAGTTGCAAAAGAGACTTCCTAAACTTTCTATCTGAATGTTATATTATGTAGGTTTTATACTATTAGCTTAAAAACTGACCTTTTCTAAGCTTTTTGGATTAATGGCTTCTGGACAACTAATGCTGGCATTGGCAAGGAATTTACTTTCATGATGTGGAGACAGATGATGATCTAATAGTGATTTGCCTTTATCCAGGAAATTCACATATATATTAAAAGATGAAAGAAAGGTCTTGGAACGAACTAGTAAATTATCAAAAAATGACAAAGCACACTGGATAAAGTACACTGGAATATGCATTTGAGGGAACTTGCAGTACAAGATATGCTACAGAGAGCCACTGTGAAAGTATACGATCAGACATTTAGACCTTTTTTGGTCCTATTTTTGTTTGAGGAGTAATGGTTTTGTATAATTGGGCAGATTTGTTCTGAATCATTTATAACAGATCGTGTGCCAGGTTTTGTGGTTTGAGCTTTTTAAAATTTTTCTTTCCTTAATGTAGGTCAGTCTAAAATGTGAAAGAGCAGTCAACTAGGGGAAAAAATTCACTTGTGCTTTAAGATAACCTATTGTCCTTATGGATATGGAGCAAAGGGATACTTTCTCTCAGACTGTGCACTGTGACAAGATGTCCCAGGGGATTCAGTATTCTGAGGATCCTCCCTGTTTTACAGCAAAGATGGGAATGTCACTTCTGTAAGGTAGCAAGACATTCTCAAAAATGCTCAGCCTTGTGCTCAGCCTTCAAAGACAAAAAAGCACATTTTAAAAGATTTCTAGCTTCCATTCAGACTTTGCCACTGGCCAGCTTTTTTCCCTCTGGCCTCTAGATTACAGCATACTTTGAAAACCCACCATTATAAGAATTTTATGCAGGCCAAACCTGGAATAAGTTAAGGCATGCTTCACTAGGCAAGCAGACGTCCATTAAAAGAAATCTTTCCACTGTGCCTCGGTTTCCCTCTGTGTTCAATTGGAATAAAGATGCTTATTCCACAGCAACATTGCATAGTTAAAGCTTGCTTGCTTTTTAAAACCTCTATAGTGAGCTGACATGGTGGGCTGGGGATGGCTGACTACTCACCCTTGAGCAGAAGTGAAGTAGTTGTAGGTCCCAGTATCCTCAAAAAGGCAGGCAGAGGACTCAGTGGGAGCTGAATGAAGCATATGTCAAACACCAGCTGTGGAAGGTGATGTCAGTCCCCTGCCTTCTGTCTTCAAGGCCTTTGCTGGACCATCACTGTGGTCTGGGAGTGCTGTAGCCAAGGCTGAAGTTAACAGGCAGGGCCTACAGGGTAATCTAGATGGACTATGAATGCAGGAAAAAAGGGAGGGCTTTTTCTCTCCCCTCACACCCAAAAAAAAAAAGAAAATACTACTTGTGACTTTCCCCCAACTCAGGCATTTTGTAGATAACACTGTAAAATGCCTATTCTTTTTGATTATTCTTAAAAAGGAATGTCTCAGCTCTATGACTGTGTCTCTCTTCCTCATAAGTCGCATTAGTGTAAGGTGTTGGTGAAGAAGAGGGCTGTGGTTGGGCATAGAGTACATCCCATTCCCTAGGTAAACTTAATCATGGGCCCTGGATGGCTGAGAAAAAGACCGAACGCAAATGAGGCAGAGAACACAGGAGACTAGGGAAGACCTTTGCCATTATTTGCTTGTTCCAGCACCAGACTGCCCCTGCATGTGAGGGAAGCCTTGTAGGAATGCTATTTTAGCCAACATGGGAGAGATTCCTTGTAAGCTGGAAGCGGTCTGATGGAGAAATGCCTCCTGCTGCACACTGTGCAGGTCCCCAGCTGCTGTTCTGCAGTCCAAGTCCTGAGTATGGGTAGAGAGGTATTGAATCCAGTCCAAATAAGAACCTTTGGGCAGCGCTTTGCTGCAAGTGCCACCAGTTGGTGGACTCTCCTTTGAGTGTTGTTCATGATATCTGGATTAAGCCAAATACTTTATTGAGGGCCAAGGAAGACCATGCTAGGAGAGAAATGTTGCTTTCTTCTGTAGTGTGTAAGCTATGACCTGCTTCCTAGGGCTCTTTCAGACTTTTAAGTAACACTTTCCTACTGTGTTTTTGTTTCTGGACATGGGCTTCCCATGGGTTTCCTCCCTTTACATTATTTGCACGGGCTCTCAGTCTTTACTGTAGGTCTTAGTTTGTCAGAGGGTATTAGGAAACTATTTTGAAGCCTCTAACCGTCAGTGGCATTGGAGGTGATGCTCTAGGGCCCTGTTGAGATTAAACATTTACTGCTTGACTTGTTTGTGATGACAGGGACCTGGCTGGTCTTCTCTTCCTATGCAAACTGGCAAAGCTCTGCATTTCAGGAGCTGGGAAACCAGCCCTGTCGGCACCACTTGTCCTTTGGAGTGAGGAGCAGCTTAGCCTGAAAGCACAGAGCCTCAAAGCAGTGCTCCCTGTCCTCCAGCATAAAACTCTATGATGAACTCTGCTACAGGAGATCCTGGAAATACTAGTGAGGGGATTGCTGAGTGCATGTGCTGTCTTTGTGGCCATGGAATCAGCATCTAATGAACGTGGGCACTGCTTCCCTCTCTCTGGAGAGGTAAGTGTTGCATGGGCAGCACAAATAAAAGATGTAAATTTAGGTGCTCAGAGTGATATCTGACAAGATAAGAACATACCAAAGAGCTGTCACTCATCACTCTTTCCCTAGGCCTGGTGCATGAGGCACTGGCAGTTTTCAAAGTGAGGACAGACACCATGCAAGTCACAAGTGCCACTGCGTTAATATAAATGAAAGTATTTGTCTCTCTGCCTGGGCACAAGTGTCCCCTCCACCTGCTGCAAATATTTTTCCTGTGCTAAGCTTTCCCTAGACTCCCTAACCTAGCTATTTTAAGTTTCTAGTGCATAACATTTAATGGAGCTGTCTTAAGTTGCTTTTGTATTTTGTAAATTTTCTAAGCAACCGTGATTAGCTTAACACAACGTAAACCCTGTGATTAACAGGGAGCACCTGTCTGGAATTTGACAAGCTATCAACCTGTCTGCTTAGGGCTAGTGATGTTTATAGACAAGGAATAATACTTTTTCAGGGCACAGCACTCACCTCAGCAAAGTTGCCTTTGCTCACCTTTACAAAACCTCCGAGGTTTGAACTCTATCCTGTTGTCTGCTGTTCCTAGGGAAAGAAATTAATCTCAACATATCCAGGCTCCAAAGCACAGTGACAGAGCAACTCAGAGTAGAAATTCATGAAAGAATAACTTTGCACAAGGCACCGTCTGTGATCACCTCTGCTTTACACTATGTTTGCTATACAATGGGTTTGGGGTGGTTTATTTCACCTGGGAGTGTAGCGTGTATAGCTGTGTGCATGAGTGCACACTAACAAATTTACTTCAAGCATCCACCATGCACTCTGCTGATGACAAAAACCACACTGGGAATTTGCAGACCTGAGGGTAGAACTTGGGAAAATGGTCTATGATGTTTCAACCTCCATAAAAGACTTCCTGACAATCTTATATCTGACACACTACCAGGTATTGCACCAATTTACCACCAAGCAGAAGTTTTAGGACAAGAAAAAGAATGTATTTCTCTTGCACTAGCATAAGCAAGCTCTAGAGCTCCTTACCACTCTAGAATTTGTGACAGACAAAGGGATAAAGTAATTCACAAAAAAAAAAAAAAAAAAAAAGTAAATTTGAAAATCCTGCTATGTCACTATAAACTGAATTGATTGAAAGTAGAAGTATCCCAGCATAGGAGGCTGATAGCTGTGTGCTTGCCTCATTCTGCACGCTTTCCCTGAACATTTGCTGCTCAGGGAAACCTGAGTGATTTAACTAACTGCACAAGACAAGTTCATGTCCTTATTTTATAGCCATCTTTCAGGTAAAGTACCTCAGAATGGATCCTCACTGCTTCTTGCTGTTGCTGATGTCTCATTACTTGCCTTGAGGGTGATCTATGGCTGAAGCCAGCAGAACTGCAGTGCCCTTCAGGGATGCCTTAGGATTGTGTTGGGGTTTAAGATAAACATCAAATCTACTCAAGCAATATATACCAAGTTTCTCCTAGAAAGTTCAGCTGGAAAAGGTTCTTCCCATTACTCTGTTAAGCAGTTAGGCAGTTTAGCTACCATGACCTGTTCAGCATAAATCACCATGTGAACAGATAGGCAGTCAGCCTGTACTCACATATAGTCGGTGTCATTTTGGAAGCAGCACAGAAAAATCCAGAAAATCAGAGACTTTTTTTGTCATGGGTGTAGGCAAAAAGTCTCACCTCAAATTCAGGCTGTCGCAGCTAACAACATTTGTTCCCATTGCTCTGAGGGTACCTGTGCGCCTTTCCGGATTCAGCTTTCCAAGTTGAACTTGATCTGGGTGACAGCAGGGAGAGGGAGGCAGGCAGGGTGTTTTCTGCTCCTCCTCAGGGCTATTGCATCATGATTTTGAGTCAACACATTTCAGACCTCCCACAGAGAGCAGAGACGGCTCTTTACCTGTGCAAGACCCAGCCTAATAACTTCATGTAGCTCACCCTAAGGCAGTTTGCTGAGGTCATACGTGACAGTCACAAGGATTTCCCAGATTACCAAATCATGTGTGTCAGACAAAGAATTTAATTCCTTTTTTTTTAGTTTCAATTACTGTAAGGCAGAGGTTAGATAAAAGACTAAAAATCATACAAATAAATATCATACAAGACAATACAAATAAAAATTACAAATACAAATTAAAAAATCATACAAAGTGATGTCTGAATCATTGACTGTGACCTCTCGCATTGAAAACTAGAAACTTGCTTCTTCCCCCTCCTTTTTTTTTTTGTTTTTGTACCATAAATCTCTTCTTGCAACACCAGCTAAGAAAGCAATTTTCTGGGAACCTTCTTGAAATGAGGGAATCCCCAAAGGAAGTGGTAGAAATTTCTATGTTGTGAGCTTTATGCACCACAGGGAAGAAAGGAGGTGTTGTTGGAAGTGTCAAAATACCTAGAAAAGGGCTTGGCTAACTGGTATAATTTAGAATAGGATTGAGGATACTCAGGAGGTTAAACAGAGAACTAGAAAACTTTGACTAGTTCCCTGATTGTATCTACAGGCTATCCACGAGGAAATTGAGGCTGACATTCTTGGGAGGCACTGTTAGCAGGTGAAAAGTCTCAGTTTCCAACAAAGTAACAAAAAAACCCTCAACACATGTTCTGCCTTCTTGCAGAAGACCACATAGAGCAAGCTGTTTCAGCCACACAGGTGAGACCAACAAGGTAGCTGAGGTACCTATTGACAGATACCAGTTTTCTCAGAAGCAACACAACAGATCAGAATGACAGGAAAGCTCTGATGGTGTGCAAGGCTCTCATATTTGCCATTCACGCTGGATAACATTCCCACCACCTTTTGTTGAAACTTGCGTCCATGATCAAGAATGACATTTTGTCATTTCTGCAAAAGAGCGAAATTCCTCTGAATGGGGAAGAATTTGAAGTTCAAGCAGAGCCAAAATTGCTCAATGTCATTAATAGGGCCCAGACTGAGCTTTTGTGCTGAAATAGCAACAGTTTAGGGGGAAAAAATTAGGAGGTTAAAAAAGCAGTCATGAGGCCCCAGAAGGGTGCCAACCATGCAAATCCCCATTCTCCAAATTAGCATCTTGTTTCCGTTCCTTGGTATTTCTTCTCTGCCTCTATTTTTCATGTGTGTATTTTCTGCAAGGATAAACCCAGCTTGGACACAGGAAGCATTCTTACCATGTTTGTGGTGCAGAACACAAGCAGCCTCTTTGAGTGTGGGCCAGGTGTATGCTTAGCTGATGCTGAAATTCTGCCAGGTTTTCTACAGAGCAGAAATAGACACACACACTCTCATATATATATATATGTATGTATGTATATATATATATATATGTATGTATATATATATATATATGCATGCAAATAAGTATTTAGAAATGCATACAAATGTATTTATGCATGTGTTTGTGCTTAGGTACATGCTCTGTGCATCTTATTGACATTGCTGGTTTCCACTTCACAGCAGCATTTCAACAAAGTATGACTGGGTTTTTCTAGTGGAGAATCAGATCACTGTTGCATAGTAAAGGAACTAAACCCCAAAGCTACACCTTCTCACTTCCTAGATAAGAAGATTTTTGGGTTTGAGCTTTGTGACAGGAGGAAGTTGTTAGGAGTTTTCTTCCCAGCACATCCCAGATCTGTGCTTGGCTGTCCTGACACTAAGCAGCCTCACAGCTCCCCCGATTGGCACAGTGAATTTGTTAGCTTCACTTCAGACACCAAGAGGCAAGGAAACAGCTGAGCCTTCAACCAGCCCCAGTGTTTCAGTAGAAACACATCTGGGACATGGTCATCAAACACATTCTGGAGAAACACTGAAGAGAAACTGGTCTGATTCTCCCTTGCCAGGGCCCTTACATTTTTGTGGTACCATCCATCTGAGCTAGCTGTGTAGGAACTTGTGGCTGTGAAAGTAAAGCTTTATTTTTTTTGCCCTACTAGTGCAGACCTCTGTCAGTACACAATGTGTAAAACTGGAGTGTCATGGGGGTCACAGTTCTGGCATATGCCCTTGAATAAGGATTTTATCATTGTAAAAAAAATCACTGCTAGAAACAAAGCATCTTGGTTTGTTTTGCTCAGTAACTTACAAAGATTCTGTTTTGTCTTGGTGATTCTCTGCACTCTGAGTGACTTTTCCCTACCAATTTCAGGTGCATCAAAACAGTGTATTTCATTCTAGAAAAAGAGCTTCATATTTTTTGAGGATTTTGGTTTTTTCTTGGTCACTGCTTACCTTTCGGAAATGTAGTAAGGGGCATCAATGAATCCCCCTGCCTGTGAAATTAGAGCCTTTGCTGAGCTGTAGACTTGCACTGTAATAAAGTGATTTTTATTTTTTTAATCCTACAGTTTTTCATGTAGGCTCCCTAGATTTAGGGGCTTATTAAAGAGTCCATAGGCAAGCTTGTAGTCAGAGAGTCACAGAATGGGCAAGGTTGGAAGGGACCACTGAAGGTCACCTAGACCAGCTTCCCTGCTTAAGCGGAGTTCCTAGAGCATAATATTAAGGATTGTGTCCAGATAGCTTTTGACTATCTCCAGAGAAGGAGACTAGAAATTTTCAGTGAAGACTTGTGCTATTTTCCAAAAAAATTATTATCTTTACACAGCAATCTCTGCCTGTACATCCAGAAGAGTCCTCTTTTGGCAGGAAAGCACAATGGAAACCCAGGAGTGGCATTACAAATAATTTCCTTACATGATACTATGTCAGGTCCCAGCTGAGAAACTGGGAAAGAGTTAAACTGTTGCCCCACGAGTTCTTTGCCAGACTATGTAGACTGGGTTGATGATCTCAGGCAAGGCAGATTTCCTACAGATTACAGAGGCATATCTGAACACTGAGTCAGTTCTTGTCCAAAAATTATGGGTAGCCTGAAGATAATGCCCTGCAGTAACAGGCAACCTGCCAGAGGGCTGCCAAGGGCTGGCCAGATTTTGATTTCTGCAGCACCCGGCAGGGCCAGCATTATGCGAGTCACTGTATTTTGCAGCTAGTGCCCATAAGAGATGGCAGCTTTTATTTCCCAGCGTCCGGTCAGCTTTGGATTTGGTGGGGACCAGGAACTGCTGCACACAGGCAGATAGAGCACAGTAGCTGCTATATCCCAACCTGTGCTGTGTTTGGGGGCATTTTTCCTCCAGGAAAGACAGAATCTCCTGCAGCATATGCAGTATCATATGGTATGGTGGACTTCCAGCTGGGAAGGAAATCTACAGCCATGAGTATCACTTTGCAGAAGCTGCTGATTTGTGTTCTTAGCTGTTATCTCTCTTCATCATTTCCAGATTAAGTCTTGCACAGGCAACATGATTTATATAACTCAGTGGAATGAGTCATAGAAATTACATGCTCTGTTATCCTTATTTCTTAATCATGTCTCATCCTGGTCATTCTTTAAAAGAAGAAATCTTCTAATATATATTCAATGATAAGAAAAGGCTCCTTGGTCTCTCCTTGTTGCTCGCATAGACACATTTATTCGCCTGTTGCACATTCACATGCTCATCTCTGTCTGTCTTCGTCTCTCTCTGCCTCTCTCTGTCTCTCTCTGTCTCATGTTTTTGCATCCTCCTGGAGGTCCTGCTTTCTTATTTGTACATTGGTACACAAAACACAACCAAGATAAAAGACTTGCACCTCCTAATTAGCCTGGTTGATTTTTACTTGGTCTGTAAGGTCTTAAAACGTGAAAAGGCATTGAATATCAACAGTGTGGCACTTTATCCAACTAGAGAATATTTGTTTTCATAGGTGAGCTACCCACTACCAGCAGTCCTGACCTGCCTGGTTATGGGGTGAATTGAGATGGAAGAAAACACTCTATGTTATCTTTTCTTTAACCTTCCAGTTTGTTTCCCCTACTTGTTTGTTTGGGTTGTTTTACCCTCTACCATTTAAGGTCTGTTTCTGGTTCAATGCCCCTGCAAAGACTAGAGGAATTAGCACTGTTGAAAGAAATCCAGTACTGAATTGCCCTTGTGTTGTCTGGACTTTTTTATGGCTTCAGTTCATTAAAACCAAGAGATGGATAGCTGGAAGAGAGAGAGAGAGAGAGACCAGCTAGAGGGGGGCACTTGGGGCTGGACTGTGGTAAGTCTCCTTGAGGGGCCAGACCTGTTTTCTTTTGAAAAGAATGCTATGAAGAAGTCACAACTGTGAAATAGCAGGCTGAGTAGGAAATTACATATTGCAGGCAAGATGGAGGAAGACAGATGCTCTGTGCCCTAAGTTTCCCAAGTTCCTCATCTCCAGTTCCCATCAGTGCTGCAGCTCGATGCGAAGATGGGTGTGTTGCATCCCTGCCTCACTTCTCCACCTCTCTGAGCTCTGCAGATTTATTCCTCCACACACGTCCCATTCCTCTGATGTCCCAAAACTGTGGCCTGGGCAGGTCCTATTGCTGGTGTGGTGGGCGGTGGGCTGCCTGAGGTGGGTGTCCCTGAGGACCTGAGGGGAAAGAATTTCCCTTCATGTGGAATCTCTATGTGGAATCCAGCTGCCATATATTTGTTAACTCTATCCCAACAGGATGAAGGATGCAATAGGGGAGCAATGGTGCCTTCCCAAAGACTGAAAGAGAGAGATGTAGCCAGCTGAGAAAAAGGGAGAGGCAAGACTGAATCCTTAGTGTGTCTCATTTTCTCTGAAAACTGAGTTCTTTAAAAAGCTGAATTTTACATAGCTATTTTGAATCAAACTTACTTATTTAGGTGAAACTATCAAGGCAGACTAAAATAGGAGTCCTTGAGGCATGGTAGCAATACAGTGACTTTTTCCTATCAGTTCTCTAAAAACTTGCTGTTGCTACACCAGTAATTGCAACAAGGGAAATGATAATTGTAACAACCTGTCCTATTTTTAACAACAAATCAGGAATGAAAATTTGCTCTCTTCTCTGTTTTCAACTTTTATTCCTCTTTTCTTCTCTTCTCCCCACATTTAACCATTTAATGACTGGAAACAAAGAGGAAATTAAGAACAAAAGAATGTACAGGAAACTTATGACATAGGAGGAGATTTGGGTAGAAAAAGGCCTGTTTCTTCCATTTCATAAAAAAAAATCAGAAAAGCTTTTTGAAACCCAAATTTTGAGGCTTTTTTAAAAATTAATTTCCTAGAGGATCAAATACCTAATAAAAGTATTCTATTTGAAATCATGCACCAGCTCTATTAAATAAACCACTGAAAATGAATTCTGTTCCTTGTAAATGTGTCAATATCTGCTAAAAAACATAAAATATGAATAAATCAATGTGACTGAATAATCCTCTATTTGGAGAGAAACATGCATCAATACTCTTTTGAAGTTATTTCTGTCGGATGTGTCAGAATTTACTAAGCTGTTTCATAGATCCTCCATCAAAGAACAGCAGCAAGCATACAAAATATAATTTAAAAATAGCTACTTATTAGGAAGAACAGATGGTGCATTCATATACCACAAAATTGCAAAATTTTAGTAACCTTGAATATCAAGTTCTTGAGTTGTAACTCATTTGCACTGGAAACTTAGTTAGCAAGTCAGAAAAAACACACACAGAATCCTGTAGAGCTGTAAAAGAAGCAAGTGCTGACACATTAAATAAAACATGTCTATTTTTATGTCAAGTCCTGATAACAGTAATTTTTTTCATTTTCAAACATAAAGAGAGAAAGAATTCAGTTCTTTCCAGACTTGGCCGAGGCACCTGATTCACAACGGAAAATATTTTTATGTCTTATGTCAGCATTACTTTGTTCCAAATTAAGGGCTGTGGTACTGAAATCTTTCTTTTGATAGAGTCCATTTCTCACCAGTTGCCTCTTTCCCATAACATTGCTGCATGTTGGAGATGCAACACAGAGGTGTTTCAGTTCACACAACTTTGCACATCAGTTTTCATTTATGTCTAAATGCAAAATGACATAGTGAAGTGTGTCTTTTGTGACACATCCCAGGGAAACCATCTCAAGGAAGAATGACTACTTGAATGAGAGCTTGAAACCAGATTTTTCAAGCAAATTAGTCCAAATTAGACTTTTTGACTGAAATATTACCAGAAAAAAAAATAATGGTTATATGCATCTAAGATGTCACTGCAAGCATTTAGGGGCCAAGGCTAAAGGCTGAAATCTCCCTTTCAATTTAACTGACTATGCCTGTCATTTAGTTAGTTATATCCCTGTCATGTTAGTATCTAAAACTGAAGGGCAAACTGAATATGCTTGCAGAATTAGGTTCTTGAAAGATAAATCAATAAACTTGGAAATAGACATGTATCAACACTGAAAAAATGCTGGCATTACTCAAGCAAGTGTACAAGGCTTGGTACCAGCAGCTGGAAAAAAGTGACATAAATTCTTAGCACATTTCACATTTCACTAGGAGCTATGAATGGTGAGATTGGGTCTTTCTAGCTCTCCTCATGATTTTGTCCCCTAGTTTAATGAATTCTTGAAGGCCACATGAAAAGTCATCTGTGATATTATTTTGCTCAGGCTTAAGTCCCACTGATGTCAATTGTGCTCAAAGAATACAACAGATGTTTTAGTTCCATCATTTACTGCCAGCATGTACCTCAAGTACCTTGGACTTCTCATGACACATCTAGAATCACAGCCTGTAACTTCCACACCATCCCTGTCTACTTTTCTCTTCTTCTCTTTCCCATTGTATTAAACATTGCAGAAGTTGGGCTGGTTGGACATGAATGCTGACCATGTCTTTTATCCCTCTCACCACCTTCTGTTGCTTTTAGTGGTAGTGCCACCACTTACACAGGATGTGTTAGAACACTTGCTGTGTGACACTTCTAGCAAGTGCCATCCTTACTGTCACTCCTCACTCAAGTCCACAGACACTGCCTCAACCTGTTCAACGAAAACTACCAACAAGGAGTAGCAGAGTTCCCTGTACCTCAGCAGAGCTTTCTGTGCCATTGCAATGCTGTGAAACACAAACACAAGTGAACTTGAGAGAAGCATCTCCACCAGGTAAACTGCTCATTAAACAAAGAGGAGATAAGCTAAGCTTGCTCCATCTTTGCAGCTATATACAAATCTCTGGATTAGGAGACAAGTCAACAAAAGTCTATGTGCAATTGTTTGTAGGAGTGCAAAAGTGAGATTATTTTCCTTTCCCTTGTTTTAATCTGTAGTGAAAGGTCAAAATCAATTTAGAAGATACCTGTATCTTGATCCAGTCAAGAGAAAAACAATATTTCATCTTATCCAAAGGAACAGTAGACACGCATCTCACATATGATTGGCAGTGAATCTTAGAGACCCAAGGAGAACAATTTTTTGGCATTATAATAGAGGGGTTTTTTGCATCAGACAGTACTCTCTGCTGTCAAACATTTATGAGAAATCTATGCAAGTCAGGGTAGCCCCATCTCAGCTTTGTTCTCTCTCTTCAGCAGAGAAAGCCACTTTATTAGGTTTGACTCAGTACCCACCTGGCTCAAAGAAAGCATAGCTATTCACTGATGTCACCTACGCATTTCAGGGTAGAGCACTGTGGGCTGGGACCTTTCTATATGTTTGAAATAACATAAAGAAACTTCAGCTGACCCCTCCTGACTCTCTCACCAGTCAAACTCAAATTGAAAAATAGTCTTGAACCAGCTCTGTCAAGGAATGCCAGTGCTGTCTAAATGATCCAGCTTTCTGATGGGAGTCACACATGGAATGCATTCACAAGGTTCTTTCAAACCAGGAGTGAGTACGCTGAGAACTGATCTACAGTGAGATCCTGGCATGTATTCCAAAGCTATTGAAACCAATAGCCTCAGTGCTGTTTCTACATCCTGTTTAACTACACTAAAATTACTCTTTTCTGATTATTCTATTCTTGAAATTTGTCCTTGAGTTAGCTTACTCTTCCTTTTTTTTTTTTTCCAGAGGAGATTTACCAATGAAAAATTGTCCTAGAAGAGATACAAATAACATCTGGGTGTGAAAAGTTCTTTAAAAAGCTGACTAAGTCAGAAAAGAGCATGAAGAATTTTTTTTTTCTTTTCTCAGCATTATAGTCAAAACTGGCAATCTTTTCCATTTGAGTCAGCCCAGCTGTGTGAGGGTACTAGGCCAGGCTGCAGGAGCTAGCCTCATTCAAAATTTCATGGGAATCAAATTCTCCTAGGAGAAGCCTAGCTTCCCTCCTGTTTCTTTCTTCCCTCTGACTTGCTACCTCCTCAGGTTAACCTCGAGTTAATTCATGGTAATTAAGCTTGTCCTAGAAACTCAGCTTAAGTTGATGAGTTTCTCCTCCCAAGAGCTTCCTTTATGCTATTTTCTTTACCACACCTTCTGTTTATTGTACAGCTGTCATACAGTGCATCTTGTCCCTGCTTGCCTCAAGGAACATATCAGAAGTTTGTTACCTATCTATGGGAAAACAATTGGTAAATAGCTGTCCTGCTATTCTTCTGTGAGAATTTCATATTCTGTTAAGTAAATTAGATGCTGAATACATTTCCCTCTGTTTAGTATGGTTTCATCCCTCAAATGCTACTCCATGAGGATTGCCAGTAGATACTTCCTACACATTTTTCCCACCAGCCTATTTCTGGCCTCTCCATATCAACCAGTCCTCTAAGCTCATGTCCACCTCTTTTATCATTTACACATGGCATAATGTCTTGAGAACAATCTCATTTCCTTAGAGAAGATCCGCTAGGCTTTTGCACTTAACCATTTCTCATAAAATTGGGCTGCCTGTACATCTCCTTTGCTCCACCCTCATTGCATCTTAGTGGATGCTAATCTGAGAATACATCTGCTTCTAAACCCTTTACTCAGCTGGGAAGCATAATGGTACTTCAGCGTGAATAACATCCTGAGAATAAATTGTTCATTATTGAATTGCCATTAAGTTATTACCAGGTTGAGAACTTTGATCTGATCACCCTGCTCTGCTGTGGCCCTTCCTGTTTTGGAAGGCAGTTCGTCGCGGGCAGCTTCATGGGACCCTTAGTGTCAGAAAGGCTCTTGTCACAAGAGGCTCTACAGACTGAGCCTCTTCCATCTTATTTCACTCTTGCACCATTCTCACCTCTGTCTTATTGCCTCTTCCAGATGTAGTTCCCTAGAGCACTGGGTGATTTAGAGATGTCCTCCAGAACAAGTCTCCTAGCCCTGAGGCCTTGTGGCCTGGAGAAGGGATTCCTATGGATCACCTGCATGCTACTACAGGCTGAAGGTCTCGAGAACTTCCACAGTTAGTTAGACAGTGAAGAATTTGCCTGAACAAGAGCAGGATTTCACTATATTTCATTCACTCAGTAACAGCTAGTTAAAGCTAGTAATGTCTCAGTTATTCATTTCCGTAACTGATGCTGTGACCCAGTCCAAGTCTTCCTCAGTCTGGAGGACACCAGAGTGAAATTTCACTCTTGAGAAGCACTTCTTCTGCCTGTGGTGAGGACAAGCCTTGGTGACCAGGCCACAAATGACTTTGGAGTAACCACACTGAGCCTCATAACAAAACCTCATATTTGTGTACAAGCTTCTGGGGAAGAACAGAAAATGAAGCATCAGCCAATATTTCCTGTAGATCTACCCTTGTGCATGTGTTTGGGTAGTGGTGTTTCATTTTTCTGGTTAGTGTTCTTATCAGAAATGAAAGAGAAGCTGTCAAATGGTTGCACAAGAGAAATATGACCTCTGGAGCATCCTGACTGCTCTGTACAGGCGTCTGCTGTGAAAGCACCAGCAACCTGTTCTAATAGACCAATAGTGAGATTTCATAGGCTTCTCTGTCATGTGGTGGTCATGACAGGCTCTTGCAGAACAGGTCTAGGACCAAATTCAGTACATGAGAGCCTGCCTGTAGGGACTCTATTAGGATAAATAGTGACTTGTTCCTTCAGATTAACAGAGCCAGCTTTGCACTGAACACAACCATAAAGTAAAATCATTGCTGAATACAGTGGACTCTGGCCACTTTTGGCCACGTGCAGCTGAGGCCACGGCAGAATTTTGTACCCCAGCTCTCTGCTGAGCTGTAACCAGATGGCAGCAGGTGAAGAACGTGTGCTGGCAGTGGGGAGCTCTGTCTCTGGCAGAGGTAGCATATCCTCAGGAGCAGACCAGCTGGGTTCTCTGTAGAGCTTGGACACTTGGAACCATAAGCGTGATTTCTATTCCACTGCCACCTTTAAGATGCTGCCATTTCCTACCATGCTGCTTATCATCCAGAAGTTTCCCACCTTGCCTTTCTGCCCTATTTTTAAACAATTTTCTCTTCCTGGAGAGACCATCCCAAGGGGCTGAGAGTAAGATCTGGTAACTATCCTGCTTCCTACTCAGGGTTCATCTAGACTGACCTGCTTCACAGATGCTTTCTGTCTCCCCTTCTCAAGCCTCATTTCTGCAGAAATGCCTGTTGTTCTCTGGGCAGGGTGCTGGGAAGACACGGAAATGAGCATTTGCAGACACTTCGAACTGTCTCCTGAATAAATGGAAGAAAACTAAAGAATAGCCAGACAGAAGATATTATTGATTTTATAGCTATTTCAACAGCTTCATCAGCAGTGGCATGTAAAAAGAGCTCATCATTTATAAATTGACTCTTCCAGGGATCAAAGGCTTGTCAGGCAACAATTAGTTCTGGTAATTTATCAATGGTTTGAGCTTGTCAGGTGGAGAGAGAAGACTAGTTCTGCATCAGCTCCTTTCCAAAGTTCTGGCTCTAGCTAGGGCCAGGTAGGACGTGCATGTCACCCATTTGCTAAATATTTCATGCCCTCCAATGTGCCATCAGTCTTTCCGATACCTGATCCAATTTGGTTAGGCTGTCAGCTGATAAGGAGGCATCTCTTAGCACTCTAATGTCACCACAGCCACAGATTCTTTGTCTCCTTAACAATGTCCCTGCCAAATCCCTGCTGAGCAGCTAAATAAATTGGAATGCAGCAAAAAGAAGGAAAAAAGAAAAAAACCTGTGGTCTGTTTTTAATTAGTTTTTATTAGTTAATAAACCATTCAGAGCTTCCCAACTGTGCTGTCCATCCAGAGAGGGAAAACTGAGGGCAAATATACTCTCTCCTTGTAGACCACATGGTAAAAACAAAATCCATGTTAACAGCAAGAGCTGATTTGAACAGATGAAAAGCCTGAGCAAAAGCAACCATTCTATTTAGCAATGCCTGATCCAGGTGCTAAGAGCAGCTGCACACTTTGCAAAGCATCCTTTGCAAGGACACCTACAGAATTTGGCTATACTGACCAGAACTCTGCTAGTTTAATTGGGAGTAAAAAAGACAGAAATCAAGGCAGAGAGCCCCTTGATTCTGGACTTTTCTGACAATAGGGAATAGATATAAAATGAGTTGTACAATATTGAAAAGACCTTCATTGCAATACACTATGTTGCATGTGCACACATTTCCATGCCTACAAGTACACATACCAAGTTGGTAAATGCCTTGAATTTCCCTGGATGTATCTGATCATGGACACCCGATAATGTATTTATACAATCATATTTTTTTAAGAAATATACCTTTCTCATTTGCTATGTGGTGGGACTCAATTCTGCACTTTCCTATGTTGATAGCTTCATTTTGCAACTTTTTTTCCTAATCTCCTTTCCATGTATAACTACCAGTTTATTTAATTTATAATGTGGGCCACCAAAGAATTTCCAGTGGAAGTGCAAACTGTTCCAGGAATTTCACATACGCAGGTTGTTTTACAGCACATATGAACTTTCATCCCTTAATCACATTTTATGGTTCTTCAGATGTTCATGGAACACAGGCTGAAAAAACAGCTACTATCAGAACTTCATATAGAAGCAACTCACAAAACTTGTGTTTGGTCACAGGGACAGTAAAGAAATACTTGTGTGTAAACAAAAATAGAGGAAAGATTGTAGTTTGCTTGGAAACTTGAACCCTGTGCATGTATAGACATTTACAGAAACATCTTTGGAGAAAAATAATTACTCAGCAGAAAGGGGTTAGTTCAAAGAATAAATTTCTACTGTATAGTAATATCTAGCCAACTTTCTGACTTGCCTAAAGGGTCAACACCACAGCCAGCAATCTATAATCTATTGCCAATTCACGGCAAAGGACGGCACTCATGAACAATCTGCGTTTCAGCCAGATGAAAGACGCCCTTGTGCTCATGATGAAGCAGACTAAGGATGAAGTAAAATTAAATTAGCAGGTTTAATGCACATTTGGAAGCCACTGGAAAGCACATAGCTGCAAAGTGTCCAGCTGGATGTGTAGCAAGAATGACATAATGGTTAGCAGAGACCCAGAAGGAAAAGCAGCAGGCCAAGTCCTCATGAAAAATCATAAGATTTTAGAAAGATAGTGGATTAAAATTTCTGAGAAAACTAAGAAAATATTCTTCTTATGAAAACATGGAAGAAACATGGACGTCTGCTGAGGTGTCTGCAGATTTCATAGCTGTAGGCTATTGCTACATGACTGATACAATAAAACCTTTCAGCTGATGAAATCAGTGGTGTTCCTCCAAACTCTCCTGAACAATGCCAGTTTAGTCCATCCATAGGGAAGCTGGGATGACTGGACAGCACTCCCACCTGAGATGCTTTCTCAGAAAAATCTGCTGTAAGGTAGATAAGACCTGTGGGGTCATTTTGAGACGGTACCTATGGAAAGAGCAGCTGGCATGGCAAAGCAGCCGCCATGGTGAACCTGCAGCCATGTGGGACAGGAGGTTTACATTTCCAGAGGACTGATCAGGGCTGCTGGTGGGGCTTGTGACTTGCAGCCACCCGATCTCCTGTCCCCCAAAAGGCACACTGGCAGCAGCATTGAGCATGGCAGGCTCTGATCAGCCCAGCGATGATCCCTCTTTTTCAGCAGCATGGGTTCTCTCATTCCTGCTTGCCTTGCTGCATAATTAAGTCAGCTGCCTGATGGATGTGCTGGGCAGCTCATGTGCGAGGAAAGACAGTCTCCTTTGAGGTGACGTGAGAGGTACAATCATAAGGCAAAAACTCACAGGGCACTCTCAAGACATCTCTGCAGCATATAATGTCATGGTTCTTGTTCTGTGCTTGTTTGTGCTACTCGAGGGAAATCCTCCCACAGGCAAATATACATCTTAAAGGCCTGCACATTTCTGATAAAAATAAGGCATGCACCATTTGTCCAACTTTTCTGTCCACTTTAGTTTGCTGTCTAGTTTTTGGATATCACTGCTTTATACTCCTGTTAGAAATAAGAGAAGATTAAAGTAAGAAACAAAGGACGAACAATCTCTTACAACAATAGGATTGAAAGGAAGATGACGAGGAGAAGCTCTTGCCCATCAAAACATTCAATACACATGGCTACCTTTTCACAAAGAGTCCTTAGAGTACTCCTTTTTATTTTTCATGATGGATACTTCATCAAGTCCTGAGTTGAATTTTGTTTGTGAAAATAGATGGAGAAAGTAGAGAAAAAATGTAAATCAAACCTATATAACCAAAATACAGGGCTGCTTTCTTCTTTTCAGATTAGAAGTTGGATTTGTGTCTGGTGACTGGCACAAATGTACATTTTTCCTTTAGCTAGGAAAGAAGTTAGTTTTAGGGTTGTTTTTTTTTACTTTATTTCCTTGGAGGGAAAAACACAACAACAACAGTGTGCACTTGAATTACAGTTGATGAACTCAAATAATTTCTGTAGCCCCCAAAATAGTTGGAGAGGTCAATGAAACCACAAACTCCATGGGGCTCATCCATTTCTGAATGCAGCTTTTTTGAGCCAGAGGCAAATGGCCCTATCGCTTACCAAAGTGATATTTATCTAATTTATTACTATCAAATGCTTGCAGGGAGGAAAAAAACCCAACCAAACAATAAAAACCTCCCCTAAACCCAGACCAAGAAAACCAAGAGCCACTAAAGGCTTGTGCTAGCATCAGCAAACCAGTGTCTGTTTGTCCCCAGTGGCAATACCAGAAAGAAGGAAGCCTTTCTGGGTCAAATTCTGCTCTCATTTTCACTAGCAGAAATGATGCCTCTAAAGCTGAGGGAATTGTTGGCTGGCTGGGCAGCTCACTGGACTTCAGGCAGAATTCAGGTCTCCTTGACCTGATCAGAGCAGAGGAGCTTGTACCAGGCACTAAGACATACCAACTGATTGTTTAACCATATTGAGCAAAATAGGCTTCCCTACCATTTTTCACCTAGTTGAGATTTGATCAGAGATATAAAATAAAGAAAGACATGAACACTCATTTTGGCTACAGTCTGAAATGTCGTTTGCACGATGTTTACCTCAGGAAGAACGATCTTGCCACTATCTTTGTACTTTATCTGCAGCTTTCTGTCTCTCTGCATACTTACACTTAGCACCACAGCTTCCAAGCATTCTCCTCTAATTAATCAAAAAGTCGGTCCTTTTGTTTCCTAGGTCACGAAGGAAGAACAGTACATTAAATAAAGATATTGGCTAAGGATGGAAGCTGGATTTCTACCCGACGAGCCTAATAATAGTGCCTTGATGTAGGCCAAGTAAAAATTGATATGGTTTTATATACACAGAGGCAAACAGCTGAGTGTGAAAAGAGTAAACATCAGATAGCATTCCAACAGTGGTTTAGCCAGCTCATTCTGTGTTTGTAAATATAGAAATGTGTTGTGGTGGCTAAATTTATCCTAATGTAAGGAAACATGAACAAAGAGGCTGGTATTTGGTAACTTCTATAGGCAACATTAGGACATCCTGCAGGAATTATTTGGGGGCAGTTCATGATAATGTGGTACAGATTAGAGTTGCCATTTATGGAAAAATTAGGTCAGAATTATGTAGATAAGATGGAAAGAATTTCAGTAGCATTGTAGTATTTTCCTGACTTGAAGCCTGACTCACACGTCAAAGCTTTGTTTTATTGTATACCTTGTTTTGATCCATAGTCAAAACAGCCTTTATCCAGAGAAAAAGAAAACAAACCAGCTAAGAAAGAAAGAATTACAGTCAGCATTGCATAAAAAGAAGTACAGCAAGCCTAATTTTGGAGAATAGTTGTCTTTTCCTGTGAAACTTTTTCCAATTCCAGAAATGGCCATAACAAACCCAGGAAAAATCAGAGGAGGGAGATACACTTTGATAACAGCTCGGCAACGAAGCTTTTCCTTGCTCTTGGTGTGAGATGGAATTTCAGCCATATGTCAGGTGTATTTTGGGCCACACTGGACAGTAGTGTCCCTCTCCCCTATACACTTCCCCTTATGCTTCTCAAATTTCATCCTGGATTAGAAGAACCTCTCACTTAAAAAGGAGATAGATCATGGTCATGAAAGATTCCCTTTTTCAGAGCAATGAGATTAGCTCTAGTTAGAAGACCGAGAGCTTTGACTCTGTAGCCTTGCCTCTGCAGTCAGCACAATGTTTCCTTTGGCTTCAGGTAGAATATTTTTTCACTCAGGTCGTTTATTATAAGTAAGAATGTACTTTTACACTGCTCTGTGTTCAGTGCCATAAATCCCAGCACATATTATGCCTCTCTTTTTCTCACCAGGGGCTCTAGTCTAAGTTACTGAATCTCTCTCTCCCACAGAGCTTTGAGAAGGAGCAAACCTCTGGGACAGACCCTGGTACTTGTATGTGAGCCAAAGTTAAGATAAAATGCTTCATGTTCCCTTTTGCTTATTCAGTGAGACAAACAGACTGCTGAACTCTGCTTTTTCAGTTTAGCTCATTAATGCAAACCAGGGTAAGCTGCAGTTTATGCTCCAATGCCACAAGGCAAATAGGGGGGGAGGGTGGCATGCAGAAGCAGCAGTGCATTCCCTCCCACCCTTGCTGCACACCAGTGGGTCCCTGAAGCCAGCTGGGCAGCATGAAATAGCTCCTACCACTCTTCCCAAAGCCTGCAAGCCCCCACCACCAGGGCATCTTACCCTCCTCGTGCTCTTTGCATTGAGGCTCATGCTCTCACTTTGCATGAACCTGGGGACCACACTGAACTCATGGCATGCCAAAAGGCCAGTGACTGCCTGTCACTACACAAAGCTGCAGCATGAGCAAGCAGCAAATGCAGTTTACTGGGAAGGAAAGGAGGATGGAAGCTAGCTTTTGACTCCAGGCATGAACAGAGTAAACCTCGGAAGAAACAGGTTCACTTTTAGGATGGTCTCTCAAGAATCTCTTAAGCAGATAGCCAGGAATTCGAACCACTAAAGCCCACCCACAGCATCATTTAGGCCAGCCACCTACAAAATCCAAATAACCTGCCTTAATAACAGCACAGACACTGATGCAATGCTCCCCCATTCCCAGAGTCGATCCTCTCCTCACACTCTTTCCTGGGAGAGAAAACAGGAGCAACTGGGATGGGGATGCTGATGCGCAGCCTCTTCACTATCAGGGACATCCCACACCAGCTGCTTGCCTGCCACTTCGGCTCAGTGAGAGGCAGCATCTCAGCTACTTGCTTGTTTATTTTCCCTGCCAAAGGCAACCACCAGTAGGGCAAGAAATGGAAAACCAGGGAGCATTAGTGAGGTCTCCTCATGCCTGACAGAGGTCACTGATCCAGGCGCATCCCGAGCAGTCAGTGATGGTGATGCAGAGATCAAAGGACGGCTCTGGGGGCTGCATCCTGCCCTGCAGAAGCACAGGGGCTCCCAGTTCCTTCCCCCTGCCTGGACCAGACACTCCTGCCAGAACAGGATTGGCAGATGTCATTTCCCCACTGAATTACTGCTCCAAAACATAGCAGAGCAGCATGAAGGAAATATCATGTGGGCCTGGCTGTCAATATTATGAACATTGACAAGAAATCCAGAACAACTTTAGAAATTTCCAATGGCCACTACTTCAGTGTTTGGTTCACACTTCTTGCATTGTACTTCTTTGTTAAGTTCGGTTTTTAAAAAACCCAAACCCCTCAGTTTTATCCTTGGATTAACTCTTGCGCTTTTCTTTTTTTTTTCCTATTGGATCAGAGATGATTAAATCAATTTATTTGTTTTAAGCACCTTTCTCAGTATAACCACTTAAAGCCAATATTTGGAAATGTAAAAAAATTAACTATTGATCTAGATCTTTCCTGAGCTTGGGTCACACTGAGATTCAATTGAGATCTCCATCTTTACCTTGCATGGAATGGGCTGAAATTTTTCATATAGCATGGTAATTAGTAACATTGCCTAGTTCAATACAGCCCACAAACTTTCCAGTGTGTGCACTTTCCCCTCTAGTTCATCTATACCCAAATCCTTAATGCTCATATTTTAATGTTATAGTACATCTACATCAGACACGTGAGAAGACTGCTCCAGGTTAAATTCATTTGTCCAATTTAGAGTTTGCCATGAAGATTTGATGAGCAGCCTTGCAGCTGGAACCAGTGTCATCTGCTGTCTCACATGTGGCACAAAGTTTGATTGCCGTGATCTGGCTTATCTGACAGAAAGGCAACCATGTGCCCACACTTCACCTGGGTCAGCTTCGTATGTGGGGCAATCTACCTCCATGATCACAAAGCCACAGACTAAGGAAAACCAAGCCAATAAAGTAAGTAAAAATATTTATTTCTGAAGATATTTACCTTGATAGGCATAAAGCATTTCCCAATTTCATACAGAAATACATAAAACATGCATAGACCAATATGGCCTACTTCAATGTGTATTCAACATGGTAAATATAATGAAGAACTTGTGTGAATATAAATACAAGACACAAAAATAAGCACATAAGATTCAACTTGTCTGCAAATTCAACAATGTGAACAAATTCACTGCTATAAACATTCACCCAATATTAGCCTTTTGACTTAATTCATATCAACCCTTTGTCTCAATGCATTTTCACCAAACAAAGCCCTGAACAAATCTTGCAACAGTCTCCGGTACATCCCCACTTCAGTGCATTTTATGGTAGCATGTAAGACACAACAACCTCTATAATTAGAACTTCAGTTGTCCAAATATCCTTGTTATGGGAAACCTGGTAGTGTCCTCTAACTTTCATTTTATGTTGAAGGGTCCTTTGGTATCCAAAGCCAAAGGACTTTGACTATGCAAACAATCAGAGTGCCTAACCCACAGTCAGATAACTCTGGTTGTACAAGTAAACTAGACTTCTGAAAAAAGGCAAAGGGTTGCAGCTGATTAGTAAAGGCAATAACAAGGTGTAAAAATACTCTAGCAGGAGTGCAACAAACAGTATGAGAGGTAGACATGTATATATGCAGTAAGTCCTGATTAAAGTAGCACTGTGGCTTTCATTTCTGCATTCTAATCAAAAGGTAGAATTCTTTGAAGTTTGTACACTCAGATCTTGCTTTCTGTCCTTGCTAAGCACATCTGTGAGTTCTTCCTTGCAAGATGCTTTTGTATTAGACCCCGAAAGCTGCTCAGTCGATGGGTAACATTCCAGAAGCAGTATTCAAATGTTTCTTCAGACAGATGGGTTTTCATATATGTTACTGCAGATTTCCCTTCAGCCCTTCTACCCATCCACCTGAATTCCAAAATGATAAAATCCTTTGTCTTTATATCTCCAAATACAGGACTTCCTCAGCATTTTGCTCCGCTGTGCCAACACTCGGACAGAGGGGCCCTTCACCATCATGGAATGTTGGAGTCAAGACACAGAGTTTTTGTGATGCTTTGTCAGCAAGTGTTGTGGAGAAAGATTCAGGTGATCTTCCCACTAGGATGCTTTCAGGCTTTCCCGGACACTTTGCCTCTTGTTTGCCCTGTTGTGTTTGAGCTTTCGCCCTTTCTGGAGCTCAGCCTTCAGCTTTGCAATGCTGAAGGAAGCTTTGATACTGTTACCAATGGCTTCCATCCTGCAAAAACAAGCAATGTACGTTTAGCGTGGTGATAATGAAGATGCATCTCCAGTGTGAAAAAACTTAGTTTTTGCTTAAATAAACGTCAGTCTAGATTTCTACCATGGGATCCTAATAAACTGCTGTTTGCTATACCTCTCTCAGAATTAGGAAAACTTAAGATATTTGAAATGTTGTACTCATAACTTCAATGCAAATATTAAATTATTCATTCAAATATAGATGCCCTAGACTTCCTTAAGTAGCCAGTCAGGAAGTCTGCAGTGGATTTTTTGTTTCATCTGTGTTGTTTCTTTTAGGTAAACCTGATCCTACTTCCAATGAATGGGTGCATTTTTCAAGTAAGTAAGCAAGCCTCACTTTCAAAAAATTATATAAGACTTCCAGGGTGTAAATCTCATTCAATATCACCAGGGGTTGCCTGCTCCCATAAGTCCTATTCTGCTTGTGAAAGTAGCACTGAAGAGTCATCTTTAGCACAAGCAAGCTTCTGTATTCCGTGCTTTTCCATGGGAATATGGCTAAGCACTGAATGCAAGTGGAGGACAGACAGTGGGCTGACCTCAGCCCCTGTGTCCTCACAAGCTAGAGCCCCAGAGCATGAAGAAAAGCCCTCAAAATATCCTCACTGATTCCTCCATAACTCTCAAGCTGAAACCACCAGCTGAGCCCAGGATGACCCGAAGGCAGGTGAACTGTGCTCTCTGTTGCTGCTCCAGGGAACTACAACAGGATAAGAAGAAACTCACCGCTTCATTTTCTTGCTGTCAACAAGCTGTCGGCTCGTGCACTTGAGTCCAATGCAATTGCCGGCTTTGATGCGGTGCCGTGATGTTTTCTCCACCGTGGACTGAGCCCTGTTAAAAGGGAAAAAGGTGCTGCTGTCAAAAAAAAAGCTAAGTCTACAGTCCACAAGGTGAGGCATCTCATCAACCCCTTCTCAAGGCATAATAAGCGTAATAAGCAATCTCTCTGGGCCAAGCCATAGTATGTATGATAGCACTGTGAGCACTCAGGTAGGAGGCAAGGCTTTGGGAAGAGTAT
Source organism: Phainopepla nitens (assembly GCA_013400175.1). Lineage (NCBI taxonomy): Eukaryota > Metazoa > Chordata > Aves > Passeriformes > Bombycillidae > Phainopepla > Phainopepla nitens. Next base: position 1,463 of record VXBQ01016706.1, on the reverse strand, counting down.
TCGCCCAGCAAGTGCCAAAATTAGTAAGTGCACCACAATCCATCCCTTTCACATGCATTGCTTTTTAAAGAGTAGCAACAAGAGACGCACCAGAGATCTTTGCCTGCCTGGCAGAAGTTCAAACATTTCTTGTCCTTCTGGTTGGCACATCGGCATCTGCTGCTTGGTTCAGCGAGCATCTCTGGCACCGTGTCCTTCAGTGATCTTCTGGGTCGAGAAGGGCCTCCGAGACCGTAAGGAACAGTCTTCCTATGATCAAAGAAACAACATGAAAGTCATTCAAATAATTCTGTGGCTTCAAAACACTGTGGGGTATTTTGGGCAATCTTATCAATGGCATTGATTGCATGGGTAAAGTTTGTGGGATTGGGAATGCCTCGTTAGTCACAGTTTCCAAGCTAATGCTTCTGATGATCCTGCAACATATTCATTAGCATGGCTACTGACAAGGATAATGACCTTTTAATTGTGATTTCACAAGGCTGTTGTTCCTCTCTGTGCAATAGAAAGTAATAAAACCTCATCCCTTTGAACTTTGGCTACTGACAACACTGAAAGAAGCAGTAAAAGTGAAGAACAGATCCTCTCTGGGAGGAAACCCAGAAGCAGAAGAAATCACCAGAGTCAGTGTTTGCAGCCTTAGGTGAGGCTCCAGCTCACTACTTTTTGGTGAGGAGAGTGTAGAAATGGACACTATTAACACGTGGGATGCATTAATTTGCAGCAGAGAGCAGTAAAAGGCAGCTAGAGCCAGCCGGTGTCAAAGTATTCCTTCCAGCCTCCTAACTCGTCAGAAAAAACCCACTCAAATTCAGGCTGGCAAAACCATGCCTTTGGCATTTTGTCTGCTTCTGATTCATAGTGAAAAGTATCCTGCAGCCTTTGCTGAGCAGCACCCAAAGGAAATATTGCTGCCCAGATTTTAGGAAGGCAGGTGTGTTAGGGCTATTAGGAGCTATCTACCCGATCTAGGTGGCCAAATCCTGCTTGCTTTCTTCTGGTGAGCAGTCTCGTTGCTAAATGTGTCAGAAAAGTAGGAGCAGGAAGGTAAAGCAGTAGGAGAAACTGTGCAAACAACTATTCCTTCCTCCCCTTCCCATCTCTGCAGGGGGGTTGTGGTTCTTAATTTTCGCCTTCACACTTCCCTCCCTTTCTTCCTAACCAAAGGGGAACCCGGCACTGGGGAACCGCCGAAACCCCTCCACTCCACTCACTCGGGGGTGTTGATCCAGATGATGTCGAGGTGGCAGAAGTAAACGCACTCCTCGTCCATCAGCGAGGAGCAGGAGCAGCGCCGGGCGCGGCGGTGCGCGGCGGCGGGGGGCGGCGCGGCGTCCACCTCGGCTCCGGGGGCTGCGGGAGGGAGCGGCAGAGCTCAGCACCCGCGGCGAGGCAAGGCAAGGCACCCGCGCATCCCCTCCCGCGGCATCCCTCGGGCAGCCCTCCCCGGAGCCCCGCGCTGG
>VXBQ01016703.1:288601-303469 GCA_013400175.1 Phainopepla nitens | reverse complement strand
CCCCGCCGGGTCCGCCCCGCACCGAGCACCGCCCGGGCCGGTCCGCAGCGCGGTTCCCGCCCGCCCCGGTGCCGCAGCCCCGCTCCGCCCGCCCCGGGAGGTGCCGGCCCGGAGCGCACCGAGCCTGCGGAGCAATCGGTGCCGGCCCGGAGCGCACCGAGCCTGCGGAGCAATCGGTGCCGGCCCGGAGCGCACCGAGCCTCCGGAGCAATCGGTGCCGGCCCGGAGCGCACCGAGCCTCCGGAGCATGACGTGGCCGCCACCCGCTGCCGCACTGGCGGCGTCCCCCAGGCACACGCGGAGCCGCAGGGCCGAACCGAGGGCAGGTCCTGCGTCCACATCTGCGTGTGGAACTGCCCGCAGAGGAGATGTACAATGGTTTGGGATTCACCCCTTTCCTGGAAAGCGCTCCTTTGACGACCTCCTTCATACAATTGTTCTTTCTTCATCTGAAAATCTGTGGGGACCCTAGAAATTGCCTGACACCGAGTCTGGGAGAAAAAGGGGGAGAAGAGCATTTAAAGGGAAAAGATGTGGACTGTAGGAGAAAAGAAGAGAGCCCCAAAGAGAAGGGGAGAGACCCTGGTGGTACTTGCAGAGTGCTCACAGAGGGCACTAGGGCAATAAGGATGGGGAATACCCCAGACCCCAAAGCAGGGTCAAGTGGGTTTGGGGGATGAAAAGAAACAGCTCCGAGGCAGGCAAGGTGTCCGTGGGTCCAGAGCAGGAGCAGGAGAGGTTTAACATGCCTGGTGTTCCCCCTGCCAGTCATGGCAACGGGACCGAGCCCTCCTGTAAGTGCTGGGTACCAAGGACACACAGGGTTATCCACTCGGTTTTTGCCTCTCCCCAGCCTGTTGTACAGGCCCACGGGCTGCAGGGGAAGCCCACCCAAGCACTAAACCACTGTGCAGGATCTCATGCCACCAGTTCCCCAAGGCTCAGCCACTTCTCACTCCCCTCGGGGCTGCCATCACCCTCTGCTCAGTGCAGCTCTCCCAACTGTCAGGGGAAATTAGTGCTTCCAAAGCAGCAGCAGATGGGGACAAGAAATGTTTCCAGTGTTCAAAGACAATCATTCCTCTCTGTCTCATTAAATTTTCAGCAGCAATTAGATACTCAAAGACCATGTGCTCATTTGAAAAGTCTCTCTCTTTTCACACATCTCCTCTGAAATGCCCACCATACTTTGGGTCATAAATGAGAAAATATTGGGAAGGTGGATTTGTGATTTTAATCATTTCACTGCCACACATGGAAGTAAACAACCCTGGTGCAGCCCATGATTTGTGCTACTGCGTCGCCTCAACCGGTCCTGCAGCTTTATGACTCCCAGAATCATCGCTTTTCCTAAACCTTTGCTACCAGAGACATGTGATTAAGATATAAACTCTTTTTTCCCCCCTCTATGTTATCATCCAAGAAAAGCTCGTTATTCTTGCAATCTGACTCATTTTTTTTCCCCTGAACATTACTAGCTGGCAACACAGATATCTTGCCAACAGTACAAGATGTGACTGTTGAAACATTCATTGTTCAACTCCATTTGAATCTACTATCATGTCTCCACATAACCTTTTAACACTCAGAAATTGTCTATTTTAAATCATTGGCCCTGACATGTGTTGAAGATATTTTTAACAGACTGTTTACAGGAATTCTGGTTTCTGTTCTGGGTGGTTTTTTTTGGTTTTTTGTTTTTTTTTTTTTCCTTTTCAACAGTTTTCCTATTCACCATCTCCAAGTTTCACCTGTACAGCTGTACTGAACACCAACAGGGCATTTGCCCACATGGCCTGTGAGAAATTGGACATCAGAAACTGTAGGGAAGGGAAAAGGGAACTCAGAAAAAATAGCTTTAACCTGCTAAGTTTAAGATCTGAGACCTCCAGGAAGAGCAGAAGAGGGGGTTACTTAGTTGTTTTCCTTCTGTGTTATTGAGAACCAAGCAGGGCTAATGAATTTGAGGAGAACACTGCTAAGAAGGGCGGGTGGCATCATTTCAAATGCATCCAACAGGATGCAAGGCAGGCCAGTTCACAGTGACCACCTCCACTCCATGCCAGTCTGGTTTCATTTACTCAGATTGTTCCTAAAACTCTGAAAGGTTAATTTTGTGTTCTCAGCTCTCAAGCTCTCCTGCTGCCTGTGGGAATTGCTCTGTGTCACTCAATCTGGTGAATCTGCAGAGCCACACAGTTCCACACTGCTGCTGAGTCGGGGTGCCTTGTCCTGCCCAGCCTAACCTTCACCACTGTCCCACCCTCAGGACATTCAGTCAGTGTTTGCAGAGGGGATGTGGCCAGCTTTTACAGCAAAAGAGCAGGAGGGAGGATGACCACGAGCAATGTAACTACAACACCTTGGTATTTACAGGATCGCCAGGCAAGAATGCTTCCACCCAGAGAGACAAACACCCTGACTGCCCTCTGACACCCTCACCAGCCACAGCGGTGTTGCAGATATAGTGAATAATAACAATTCTGAAGTGTATTCCCCGCTTCCAGACGGGGCCAGAAGAGTCTCCCTCATCCTTCACCTGGACAAACAAACAAACCAACCAACCAACCAAGCCAAGTCCTGCATTTCATTGCAGCACGAGGCAAACAGGAAGCACGAGCAGTCTGAGGAGCTGGAGCTTTCTACTCCATGTGGTTAGCACTGCTCAAGGTTAGCTCTGCTCAACGGGGAAACCACGCCGGGCTGCAAACACGGCTGGGAGCTCGCTTGCATTTCAACTCAAAACAGGGGGTTCTTTGGGTTGCTTTTGGATTTTTTTTTTTTTGCAATGAGATCTGAAATAGGATCACAGCCACCCAAAGTGTGCAGCACTGACCCACACTGGCTCTCGGTGGGGCTCACCTGCCTGAGCACAGCTGCGGACCACAGCCTTTGCTGAGAAAATCCTCTGGCCAAACCAAACTCCTTCAGGATTTGAAAGTCACTCCTTCTTTTTGCATGTTACATAAAAGCGCTTTGTGCTGTAGAATAATACTGTACTGCTACAGGCTTTGGAGATTTATTTAAACACACACACACACATATATATATATTTGGGGCACCAGGTCCTCTTGCAAGCAAGCAACCAACATGCACGTCAAGGGACATTAGGAGAATTAGGATAAACTGCACTAAGTACTGTAACTGCATCTCACGGAGCACAGGAACAGGGTCAAGGGCCTCCCCGAGCCCCCAGCTCTGCTCCCCAGACTGACCACTCCATGCCCCCCTAACCTGACACACAGACATCCTTCACCCACCCCAAACCAGGGCTGCTCCCTCTCTTCTCCACCTACACTCCAGCAACCTTCTCAGGAGGACGTTGCCCTGAGGACAAATGTGACAGTCACCTCATAGCTCAGTCTCTGGGACAGCTGAGGACACGGTGGTTATAATATGAGTTGTTTTTCTTTCAGGAACAAGGCCACAGTTTACTTGTTGATGTTGCCACAAGAGAGATTTCAGAGACTAAAACCACAACAAAGCTTCTGCACGTTTTTCTCTTTGATGACCGTGCATTTAAACAAAAATGCCATTAAGCAAAGCCTTTCCACAAGCTGTAAGGAGCTGATGGTGAAGTATTAGGTGGTGGGATTCAAGGACCTGAGCAGTCTGTTTGTTGAAAAAGCTTCTGCAATGATGTCAATCTTGCGACCCCAAAATGACAGAGAGAAGGGGGAATGATGACGAAGATACTCAGCCCTCTTGCTGAAGGCCAAAGCAGCCTAATTTGGCGTCCTTGCCCAGATAAAAATACTGCTTTATTTGTGTGACTATGTATTTAAATGAAGGATACTGCAGACTTGAGAACAAGGCGTTCCTCTCTGGTTCTCCCATAAATGTTTGCAGAGCAAAAATGTAACAAGACATGACCTGAGTCAGCGGCAGTGGCGGCTGAGATTCCCATCCTGACCATCAGCAGCACCACAGGACTTTGCCAGGAGAATAATCCCTGGAGGCAGTTCTGCTTCAGAGTTATCAAAATGAAGCAGGAGGCTTTGTTTGGTACCTCTTTGTTGTTTCTTCATCAGAATTTCTGAGTTGTAATCTCTGCCCATGCCAGAGTTTAGTGTTGAGGGCAAAGGCAAGTTCTGTGGAGTGTGGGTGCTGCAAGCAGCACGTCACCCCAAGAGCAGAGTGGAAGGCATCAACCAAAGGTGAGGCAGGAGGAGATGCTACTGACCCAGTCCTGCAAGGAACGTCAGCTATGGGGAGTTACTGACTGCAAAAATGTGAGACAAAATTGTCTGGGGAAGAACCCACAAACAAACAGAAATGCCCAGAAAATGAGACAGGCTGCTGTGAAAGCCCAAGGCTTTCAAGGACAGGTAAGGGGCTCACCTTCTGCTCCTCACACTGGTGCCAGTGTCACAGCTGTTACTGCGTGGTGCTTCCCTGCATGCAGAACACTGGGGATGTCCCTTCGTGTTCCACAGGGCATTTTGGGGAGCTCTGCTCTTTGTACAATGTACCTGAGGTGGTGCTGCACAAGTTCAGAGCATCACACCACGTTTGCATCCCTTCACAGCAGGGCTGCCATACAAACACAGCAGCATTCCCCTCTCTCAGAGAATGCCACTCAAAAACTCACTTCAGTTGAAGACAGGGTTTTGATACAGAACTAAAAAACATCAAACACAGATGGCCAGAAGCTCTATCCTTTTTCTGACTATCCATTCTTCAGGAGGGACAAACAACTTCCCTTTCTCTTTTGTTGTTCTCTTTTTCTGCAATACAAGCAAGTAATCTTTAAAACCACTGACTTTCCATTATGAATTGTAACTGCCTATTTAACTAAACCACGCTATTTATTCTTGAAATTACTGTTTGGGGATTCTGGATCCTTTTCTTTGCTACCAGTAGGAAAGCAGCACCCAGGCTTCCCACACTCAGAAGCACAGTTCAAGTTCACAAAACTAGACCTCAGTGACAAAGTCACAGTGCTAAAAAGAAAGCCCTTCGTCCTGTTTGGGAATTTTGGGGGTCTTTATGAATTGTTTCCAGTAAGACCGGATCTTGCAGGCCGTGTGTGGGTGGCTGGCTGCACTCTGAAGACAGATGCAGGTGCCTGCCTGTGCTAAATATTTTGCACAAACTCAAGAGTTTGTTATATTTCAGTGGTTTTTGTTTGTTTAGCTTTATTTGACATCTAAAATGTGTATTCCAAACTAAGCAACATTCAGAACCCAAACAAATACACTCTCTGCATAAAAATCAGAATATATGTATCATGATACCAAGTGAGGCAGATGCCAGTGACAAACGCTTTAAGAATTTTTTAGCAGCCACCTGAAAAATCACTTAAGAGTCAGAAATAAGTAACAAAGGCCACTGCATGAGTCATCAGTGACAACAAGGAGAAAAGGAATGTGAATGGATTTTTTCTTCTTTTTTTCTAAAATAAGAGATGGCTCTGGCTGAAAGAAAATTATTTTTACTGTTACCAGAGGAAAATTTCCATTTGCAAACAGGGGAATTTCCACCTGAGGCATATTGATGAAGACTCATTTACATAGCTGGAGGTAACAACTTTTACCCTGGGAACAGTGATGAAGGAAAAACAAATTCTCTTCAGTAGTGGGAAAGTGCAAAATTTTTGTCCTCAAATTTTGGTCTAGAAATAGATAACGTTTGTTTTCATTAAGTCTTTAAAAATATTTACAAAGAAGAGAAGATGTATTTCACAGAGGGGAACAGTCCAGCCAGCCTAAACAGAACCAGGGCTGGGAAACTGTGCAGGACAAGTACTGACTATGTTAAACACTTGGATTATGTGCTACAAGAGCGAGTGTGGCTCAGAAAAATCAAGTAAAAAGTTCTACTGTTTATTATGAGAGTACAATAATTTAAAACACGACAGCAGCCAGGTCTGAGTGGGGGAGGTCTCCCCTCTCAGCAGCAGGAGGCTCCTGAGCAGCCAAGTGATTTTTTCCATTTTCACAGAATGGCAGTGAGCTAACACAAATTACAGAGCCTGAGCACCTTTGCCCATACAACCACTCGTTCACTAGGCTGGAAAACCATGAGGATCTTGGATTGAATTTCATACAACTCCATTTTCACCAGGTCCCTAACAGCCAGGGTCTGTATTAGTATGTCCAGCTGACAGCAGCTCTCCTTGTGTTCTAACAGAGAAAATGTCAGTATTATCCACACTTGTCTGGATGTCCCTTCTCTAAAGGGTCTCTGCTGGGGGCTGCTCCACATGGACCTGAAGTCCAGCTTTTACCCTGGAATAAACCACCAGACAAATGCAGCCACAAAGCACCTGCAGCCTGTGGTGCTGGGGGGCTCAGCAAGATGATAACTTTGCATTGAATTTCCTATTTTATTTCCTTGCTACCTGCAACAGGAAAAAACTCAACCTCTCATCTCCTTCCTCCTACCCACTTTCTGTTTGGTGTTTTGGGTGGTTGGTGCAAACGAGCTGCAGTCAGGGGCCAGAGTCTCAATTTGCTCTTCTTTAGGGGCCATGGCTAGAGACACAGAGCAGAGTCTGCTGGCTAAAATGACAAAATGGCAGGGGTGAGGAGAGGGCAGTGACAGCCACAGAGCTCACAGGCACAAGGGGAATGATGTGTGGATGCCAACAGAGTGGAACCGGGTGCACAGCACTGTCAAAAACGAGAGGATTGAGCACAACTTCGGCTTTCTGGATTAGTCTTGGAAATTTAATGGAAAAATGTAATGAAATCTTTGTATACTCTTTCCATAAGCACCAGCTCCTCAGGTATGTGCTGCTCTGGACAGCACGGTGATGCTGACCAGCCACAATTTGTGGCTTTGGGAATGGAATGACCACACACCACCCATGCTTTGAGGTGCTCTGGGGAGCTGAGGTACTCACTCAACACTCTAGAGAAGAGCTTGCAAAGAGTTTGCCTTGAAGGACATTCCTCCCCACCCTCAGAAGCCCCCAGCAAAAATACAACTACTGACTACACATGTGATTCCTTCGGTGGCAGAAGCAAAAGAATTTCAGAAGCCCTTTGACACTAAAAATATGTTCTTCCTCCTCCTCAGACTTCTCCTTTCCCAGAAAGATTTCTCTCTGTGTGCCATTTCCCAGTCTGCCACACTTGTCCCTTGGCTCCCACCCTGGAGCCAGGCAAATGCCCTCAGAGCTCCCGAGGGGCCATAAGGGCTTTCACTGCACCCACTTACAGCCCATTCCCTGCTCACAGGTCGTGCTCTGGCTGCTCCTCCCTGCACATGATTTATTTACTGTCCTCCTCTTCCTTCAGAGAGTTATTGATTGCTGCTGCTCACGCCGTGACACGCGCAGCAGTGGGGACAGGCACCAGCCCCACAGTTCTGCCACTGCAAGGATCCACAGAGCACACCTGGGGTTTGAACAGATCCCTCAGACTGCCGACTTACACAAACCCAACTAACAGAACCCTCCAAACCCACGCCTCTTTTTTTCCACTGCTCAATCAGAACCAGCAAAAGCCTGCAGGGATTTGAAACGTGCATCCCTTCTCCTGGTAAAATACAAATACAGGCATCTGATCGCGTTTGCTAGTGTGGCTGAGCTCTTGTCCCCAATGGCTCTCATCTTTACTGAATCTTTGTCTTCCCTCATCTCTGCTAATGGCACGGCAGAATGTTTGGTGATAACAGATTTGTCACAGGCACTGGGAATTGCTCAGTCCACAGCACCAGAGCACTTTCCCCTACTCCTCTCCCTGAACCTCTCTTGTGGGGTTCCAGCTAACCACAGGAGGAAAGGCAGCCAAACATCTACTCAACTTACAAATGACAAAAAAAAATAGCACATGAAATCCTGCTAAATTGCAAAAAAGGAAAGATGACAACACCCAACAAACTTGCACAGGAGAGACCTGACAGAGCAAAGTCCCTTCAGTGCTCTTCAGCCACTTTGGACAGCAGTGACCAGCCACAGCACAATCAAACCTTGATTAATTTTTTGTCACCTTCTTGATGCTCGGTGTGTCCAGCTCATCACCTGGTGGTTGTGCCTGTTACCTTGGCTGGACTTTGGAGACATTTTTGGTACAAGCTGCTATTGGTAAACACATATCCTGCCCTTGTGGGAATCAGCAAAGACTGAGGGAGCCCAGCAAACTGGTTCAGGGAAAAGAGGCCTTCTCCACTGGCAGCCTCAGGAGACTGTGAATTGTCCAGCAGTGCTCCCCACTCACTGCCTTGGGATCAGTCTTACAGCAGAAAATTAAAACCAGTCACACTGCTTCTCTTATGCCACAAAAAATAGAGGAAGAGGCCATAAAAAAAACCCAGCCAGCAGCATAACTGATTCTGAATACAATGTTTTTCTCTGCTCTGAATGAGCAGTCAGCAGCTCTGATTGCATGAGCGCAAATTCCCCCAAAATTTCCCTGAAACCTTCCATTACAGAGAGGCAACTGGACTCTAGTATTAAGTTTAGGCTGACACTTGTTTATTTACCTCAGTTAAGATTATCTGTTAGATCTTACCAGGGTGAGCGAATCACCCTCTACTACACATGTGCAGCTGGCTCTCCCCAGGAGAGGAGCACAGCAGCAGCTCTACAGGTAGCAAGTGCTCTCTGCAAAGGGGCTTCCCCCAGCACTGCCTTTCCCTCCTCTTTTTGGCTGGTTGCCTCAACTGAAGAAAAATTTCTGGTGGGAGGACTAAGAACAGCCAAGTGACAGGCTGTTTCCTCTAACATACAAGACAGTTGTAGCTTCTGTGCTGTCTGTGTGCACCACAGGTTTGCAAAATCCAAAAAGTTTTGCTTCGGTAATGCAGAAAAACTTCTCTGCAAGAGCTTGCTTACAGAGCAAGGAGGGGATTCCTGCTAAATTCTAAACAGAGGTGCTGGGAAGACTCATCGTGGGAAACAGAACCAGGAGGACAACAATTAGAATTAATCTGGAAGACATGAATGAGTGTCACCATGAAATCACCAACGGCCAAGTGACATTTAGCACACAGCAGAGACTCGCTGTCAAATCTTATTGACTGCATCTTTGTATCTCAGCAGACAGCTCTGCCCACAGATCACAGACCACAGCATTACAGTGCAAAAATCATTCATGAGCCTGCTGGTGGCTCTGGAAGGAAACATATAATGAAGGAGTAAAAGGAGTCCTAATGGAAATTCATTCCAATCATTTAGAAACCTGGACTAACTAACATTCTGTCCAGTTCCCTTACAGCTCTGGCACCAATTCCCACGTGGAAAAGTCAGGTAACCCTTCTGGACAGACATTTGCACCAGCTGTGCTCACCCTCTGGGTATCACTGGTCATACCTGGCACCACTGGTAACTGCTGAAAAGCCACAGAATTGGCACTCAATCAGCAGGAGCCTCTGGGGGAAGCAGCTTCAGTGAGGGGATGCCCCTCCCTCCTTGTCCTGCTCTAGTAATGTGCATGCAAAGCTCATTCATTATTTTTCATCTCTCCTCACTGATTAAAGGGGCATCTTACCCAATTCCCCATCCTTTCCCATCCCCACTGAAGTCCTGTCTTTCTCTGCTTTGGCAGCTGTTTCTCCTTCTCCTCCCAGCCCATTTGCCTGCTGTTGTCTGGCTGATTATTTTTACAAGGCTCAATAATTGATGCAATCTTCCCCATTTTTCATCTCCTTCCTGCAGCAGTGTTTGGCAAGCAGGGAACTCCTGCAGCAGCTGTGCTCCGTTGGCTGCCCACCCACCTCCTGCAGAGAGCAGCCAGTGCCAGAGCAACCTAATCCTCTATTTACCTTTCCCTGGGCTCAGCGATCGTTATCCAGAGGAGCAGCTCTGGAAGTCACTTAGCAACGTGCCAGCAAACCAAAGCTGATGTCACCGGCAGAAATAGCATCTCAGAAACACCCAATTGTCTCATGCTCTGAACCAAAGCATCCGGGGCCATGGAGCTCCATTCCTCAAAAATTGCTGCTTCTAGAGAATTTATCTTTGACTCGCTGGCAGACGAGGCAGCAGCACAGTGATTTCAGATTAAAAATAATCTCCCATTCTTCAATAATCACACCGACTAGAGCACAGGGCTCCTGCTGCCTCTCTAACATTAGCATTGAACAAGAGCACAGATCAGACACTAAAGTGACACAGGCCTGTGTGGTAGAGCAGCTCCTTCAGCCCTTCCAGTTATTCACCTGTGACGATGAATTACAGATTTTAAACAGCTTTCTTCACATTTTGCCATTTACTTATGGTCAAACAGGCCATTCCCCCTCCCCCACCAAAACAATGGGGAGAAAACATGGCAGTAAATACAGCAATTGCACTGACAGCACAGTTCCTAATGCAACTTCTTGGTTTTTTACAAATGCTGTCAAGGCCCCTAAAAACAGAAGTCACAGCTCTTGAGAATTTTCAGTTCTTCCCAAATTTTCAGATAATAATTGACCCTGGCTCTCAGTTTGGGAACCACTTTTCTGAGAGTTCACTCTTGTCCAGGGTCATGGAAAGGGAGGGCAGCTCCTCACTGGTGCACTTCAAACCAGAGCCTTCCTCATTTCACACACTTGAGCAAACCTAGAATGCATGGTGGCTTTCAAAGCATTAAATCCCAGATTCTGCCAAAATCATCACTGGTGATTCAACATTCAGAATTATTCTGACACTGGGCACCTCTGACGGATTATCACAAGACTCCTAAGAACAGGACAAATTCTAGATTTGTCCATTCACGAGCAGCTGGGGAAAACTGCTCAGAGAGGAAAATGAACGGATAGCTCTGCTGCTGCACACCACTGAGCAGGGCATTTCTGGGGAGCACACAGACCACAGCACCCCCTCCTCGGAGAGCCACCTCTGTGGGACAGGACCACACCTGGGGAGCACACAAACACACGCTGCCTTCTCCAGAGCCTGCACCCAGGCCTTCTGCAGGTGTTCCCAGGGTTTTCTTCCAGGCGACCCACCGCCAGCCCTGTCCTGCTCTCTTGCAGCTTGTTGTTTCTAAGAGCAGTGGTGTGAAAAAACAGGAAGCCATGCAGAGAAGAGAGAGAATACCGATTGAGGCACGAAACTGCAGTAGCCCCAGCTCCCCCAGCACTCACCCCACCCCCTCTTCCCTTCCCACCCCCTCACCACAGGCCACATTCTCGATGAGAAATGCTCGACTTGCGCTTGACGGGAAACTGGGTACGGAGCCGGGCGGCCGGAGAGCCTCGGCGGGAGGGGGAATCAGCAGCACCGAGGGAAATGCAGCTCCCACAGAGCACCGGGAACAGCTCAAATCAGACCCTGCTCCACAGGTGCATCCATTTTAGGTATCAAGGAGAAGTTTGTAACTCCCTTGTCCTCAAAAGTTCGGATTTGATGCTTCAGAGTTCCACTGAGGAGCATTCTGCAGGCTGTTCGAGCTTTATCTGTGCTTTGCTGCAACCCAAAGGGGTGTTTGCAACCATTCAAGCCAGGACAAAGCCAAACACCGCACACAGCTGGGCCAGTGCTTCTGGAGACCAGCACTCCAAAATCAAAGTGAATACAGGTGGGATGAGCGTGCACAGCCTGAGCCACAGAGGGTGGCAGTGCACAAGGTGAGGGCACAAATGACCTGGCACATCCCAGAGCCAGTGACAGCCCAGGATCAGATAAAGGCATTAACACACACAGAGATCAGCGTGGTCCTGTGCTTTGGTTTGGTCAATCAAAAGACTTTCACATCTGCAGTAACCCAGAACCATGCACAGAAAAATTGTCCTGCTTGTCTACTGTTAGTAACACATAGAACCACTGTTAATCACTAAAACCAAGGGCGAAGGAATAAGGACAGGGAGGGGCTGCACAAAAGAGAATTAGACAGTCTGATATCTACTGGTGGGAAAGGGGAATGCTGTATTTCCTTAGTCCCTCCCAAAGCCTCTGCACTGTTCGCAAGGGGATGTGCTGGGCTGGGGTTTATTTATAAAACCTATAAGAATGTTGATCTAAGGCTATAACTTGGGAGAAAAATAAGCAAAGGTCAGGTTTTCTAAATGCAGCCACAAACCCCAGAGAGAATCTTACCAGCAAGACCCTCGGCTTTCAGATGGAAGCAGAACTCAGGAAAGGCCTCAGCACTTCCGAGCTGCCAAGGAAACCGTGCAGACCTTGAGCCATCCTCTGATTTGAGTGCAGCCCATGCTGCAGCTTTCTGTTCCAGCCACAGAAGGGAGGCAGGGTCTGCCCGGAGCTTTAGGGTGCCTGGATGAGCCCGAGGGGGGTTCCCAGCACCTCCCTTTGCTGGCAGAGGTAGCCAGCCTTCCCGGGCTCTTGGACTTTTTGTCTTTTTAAACCACTGATGAAGAACGATGCTCCTACAAGTGGTGATTCAGAGCAGGGCCTTTATCTAAATGGTCTGAATCATTCTTTGTAAGAGACCATCCCTGCTGACAATTGAAGGAGCTTCTGGAGAAGGCAGACAGACAGGAGTGGTGATTAACTCTTGTGTGGCATTTGCATCAGAACACCCCCGTGAGAGACTGAGCTGTTTGCTGCCGGGGCTGTGGCTCATTATCCAAACCTGCTCGAACAAAAAGCCAAGGCCGGAGCAATTGGAGGGGGAAGAACACACAGCCTGCAATCCAAACGTTTGCAATCCAACAAATAACTCAGCCGTGGCCATCCCTACTACTCTTACGTGGGATACCGCGGAGTCCTCCTCACCTCAGGAAGAATTATGCCCGTCCAGCACGACGAGGGATGCTGCTGGGAGGGGCTGAGCAGGAGGAACCCCCGCAGGTGCAAACGCCTCTTGAACACCCCCATCTCCGCGGGCAGACCTTCAGAACCGCTCTTTGGCGCGGCGCATTTACTGTTTGGTTTTCCGGAGGGGTGCCGGCATCTCACGAGGAGCCCCTTTCGGCCCCGCGGGCCCCCATCCCCGGCGGCAGCGGCACGAACGCCCCATCTAGCGGCAGCCACAAAGGGAAAAGCTCCGGGCACCGCACAGCAAAGCGCTCTGTAGAGGCAGATTGCTGTAAATGGCCGTAAATATCTGGAAAAAAGCGCTTTATTTGTGTGTTCCGCCTGCCTGGGCTGGGCCCTGCAGCCCATCGCCGTTACCACAACACTAACAGAGCATAGAGGGGGACGACAAATTCCTCGCTTTGAACCCACAAAAGCCAAAGCTGCCCGAGCGCCTGGCAGCCGCAGGCACAGAGCCCCTCAGAAAACATCCCGGGCTGTGAAATTCGCTTTACACACTCCTTATAATCTGATATTTTTAAGAGGAACATTCCCGGCAGGAGTGATCTTTCCTTCAGGGCACATGAAAGCAGCTTTGTCCGTGCATTTACTGGGAGCGCACCCGAGACAGCCCCCGCAGCTGAGGGCTCCAGGTCCCAAACCCAGCCCTGGAAGAAATGGTCACCACTCACCTCAGTCCTTCCCGGCCAGGTGCGTGCGGAGCCGCTCCAGAAACAATCCCCGGTCGGGCACACGGGGCACAAGAGTTTGTGGGGATCCCTGGGCTGTGGGTACCCGGGGCAGGAGAACCTCCCGCGCCCCCGGGGGCGGCGAGTCCGTGTCCCATCAGCGCAGACGAGCTGCAGGTGTGGCAAGTGTGAGGGGCGTGAGGGGGCTCTGCCCACAGCCCCCGCCCTCTGCACACCTCGGCTCACCTGGGCACAATTACCACCCGGCCCTTCAGAATTGGGCACAGCTGTTCCTCATCTACAGGAGAGGGTTTTCTCTTAGAAAACAAAACCAAAAACAAAACCAAAAAAACACCACCAAAAATACCCAAAAAACAACCACCCCACAAAAAACCCAACAAAAGCTAAAATAAAGGAAAAAAAAAAAAACAACTCCCCAAAGCCATCACTACCAAAATCCCCAGCGAAGCCTTCTTAAAGCCCCTCTTGGGGCGAGGTTTCAGCCTGCACCGGGGGCCCACCGCGGGGCTCCTAAGGAGGTTCCGTGCACTGGACCTGGGCAATGGAAAATCTAACAGTATTTCCAGCACTGTTTTCATCACGTTGGAGGAATTTTAAGATGACATTTAGAATAATTTTTAAAGTATAAAAGTTACAACCCTCCCCCCCCAAACTATAAAACTGAATTCCAGTTGTACCTTCTTTCAAGAAAAGCATCAAAATAGTTGAAGTACTTTCTGAAGCCACAACTCTTAGGAAATACTCTTTATTAATATAACATACAACAAGTGCTGCTCCTCACATAACAGTATTTGAACTCTTCTCTCATAAATTTAAAACATGGTTCTTATTGGAAGCGTATTTTGCCTCTGAACCCTTATTTTGAGAGAAAAGCATAAAAACTACTCTCCCTGAAATCAAAAGGGAAGAGATCCTTACACAGTAATGACAGCACCGTTTATAAGAAATGCTTTAACAGTGAACGTATGCAAACACACATAACCAGCAACAATATAAAATAACCTGTATGAAAAATCCCATATAAATTCACTTTAAGTAAAAACCCACAGGGTTTCCAGTATGAATCCAAGTATCTTTGGGGTTTGTTTGTTTGTTTGAGGTACTTTCTACCTAAAGCAGACCTATATTGCTTTTCCAAAGACCTTGAAATAAAAGCTCCAAAATAAATTAAGGATACTCGAAAAAGCAAGTTCCCTGCACGAGGCAAGGACCGGCCCGTACAGGACTCCTCATGTGCTTTCAGGCTCAGAGGACGCGCGGTATCGGTTCGCTTGCTCCAGGCTCCCTTTCAGGCTGCCTGGAGGCTCAAACAACAAAATCTCAATTCCCCCCCAAATCCAAGCCGACTGAGGGCGGAGAAGCGCGGTCCGCTCCCCTCGGGCAGGCAGGAGCGGGGCAGGGGCGCATCTCAGCCCCGCAGCAAGCGCTTTCCGTGACCCTCTCGGGAATCCGGCGGCGCTGCAGCAGCGCCCCGAGCCCCGCCGGGCCCCGGGCGCTCATCGGAAGGCGGGGGACAGCCTGGGCCCCGGG
>VXBQ01016703.1:264670-287447 GCA_013400175.1 Phainopepla nitens | reverse complement strand
CTCCGCGCTGGGCACCGCCGGGAGCAGCTCCCCGCGGCCAAAGCCCGTGGAATCCCCATCGCTGGGACCAGCGGCACCCCCGCCCCGCCAGGGCAGACGCGGCCGAACGCAGCCGGCACCTGAGCCCCGGCCCGGGCCCCCGCAGCTCCGGCCCGCGCCGGGGATGCGGCAGAAGCCGCTCTGCTGCAGCAGCGTGGATTCTACCAGGGTCACATCTGTGCGAGCACTGCAAGTCACTGAATCCTTCCACATACACCTGTATGTACAGAATTGGTAGTGAGCTGCTGCCAGTCATTTAATTAAAAGACATCCTCTTTTGAAAAGGATTGGATCAGCTTATGCCACCTGCCCCCTAACTTACATTACAAAATAAAAACGTAAATTAAAGACCATACAACAATACATAAATATTCTCAGTCATGATTTCACGAAGAAAAAACCACTTAAGTGTCCAATGAACACAGGTGTGCATATAACTGGACGACTCACGCTAAGGTGAAAACTTATCCGGTTTTATTTTTTAAAGAAAAATATTCCTCTTTAAACACAAAGCATGAACTAAAAACCTCTGAGGAACAGCTTCTCCTTCCTCGGAGCATGTTTAACTAAACTGTACAGTGATAGAGCTCCCCAAAGAAGTACACACACATAACATACAGACTTACTTTCACAGGAAATAACGTTAGGACTTGAAAATGTCCTCCTCACCCTCTCTAGATACCCATTCAATCCAAAAATACTTTGTACCTTACTCCCACCCCAGAACACAGTGACGACAATTTCTGGATGCAACATAAATTTAAAAAAAAAAAAAAAAAAAGGCCAAATTGGGCCATTTCTAACCTTTTAACAAATGTCTGTGAGAGAGGTTAAGACCATCGTTATTTCCAGGAATGGTGCTTGGAAGAAAAAGATATAGCAGCATCCACAGGCAACAGAAGCCCTTCAGTCCAGCTGCCCTGTTGAAGGAACCCAGCCAGTCCAGCAGTGATTTACAGATGTTCCCAGCACCCAGGAAGAGGGAGTGGGAATCAAACATTCACAGGCCTGATCTGTTGCTTGAACAAAGAGCCTAAAATTCAGTGAATCTGGCCTACATATGCCATCAATGAGTTTTATTTCCCCCTAGTGACCAATTTAATGTCTAAGATTTTATGTGAAAAGGTATGATAAACTTCAGAAACCAGCAACTCGTTCTACCCACTCCCTCCATCCCATCAAATAGATACGTGCATCATATTTGTCACATCTGCCAAACACCCCAGACTGTGGAACTGGAACCAGACTCCAAAATACAAATTCTAATTCAGAACAACAAAATCATCTAAAGTATCTGCAAGGTCTCAGAACATGCCTAACCCAAAGCAAGACAGAAAGCCCATACCCAAAGAAAAAGTACCTGGACTTTTCAAATGGAAAGTAGGAAATGGAAAAGGTCTGGAAATAAAGCTCATTTACACTCCACCTGATCATTAATTGTTGGTATTATTAAGTCATGTTCAAATCTTTATCAGGCCATTTTGTAAAGGTCTTTTCCACTTCATACACTCCAACAGTTTTTACAGTAAGAAAAATATTAGAAAAATAAAATCTCCTCCCTGAACAACACTGTATGAAGATCAACATCAACAGTAACAGAGATTTTTACAGGGGGACCAGATAAACTTCTGCTTCCTCCAAACCAGCTTTGTACAGGAAAGAGCAGCAAGATAGACACAGTATCTACGAGCTAGATTAAGGCCAACAATATAAAGACAAATATGGGCTCAGATCTTCTGAAATGAAGAAACCTTCCAAATGTTCTTGTACATCTGCACACACACACACACACACACACACACACACACACACTCGTGTATTCCTCAAGCAAAGGCTTCACAACCGTGAGAGCACCACGGGAGAGAGTTCTAGCACCAGAATGAAAATCTTCCCTCTTCAGTAATAAATCCCAAAGTCTCTCTATTGCTTTGGACAACGTCACCAAGCCCCCTTCCAAGAACAGTCAGGGTGAGCAGCCACAGAGGTGCAGTGACAGGTTACAGAGCTCCTGCTCTGGAAGGCGGCTGGGAAGAGGCGTGTGGGGATGCTGCAGCTCCGGGGTTGCTGGAGAGGAGGAGAAGGTTGGTATTGCCATCTGGTCGAGTGTGGTGGTCAAACAGCGCAGGCTGGGAGGTGGAACTGGGCGGTTTGCATACATGAAGTCACAGTGCACATCTGCTGGGTGATAAAGACAAAGCCACAGCATTTTCTGGCAGCTTGTCTCTCTGTGCAGGAGGCCTCTAGGTAGGACAAGCGTCCGTGAATGGGATGTCACACACTGCACCAGGACAGCATGAAACCCAGAGAGCAGAGGCTTAAAGAGAAGCTTGGCAGTTTCTCTGCCATCATCCTGCCTGTACACATGCTCGGGTGAGCGTGCAAAGTCTATAAAAGGGACAGAAAGCTCTTTACAACAAGGTTATGGGTCCGGTTTGGCTACAAGGAACAATTCATGCAAGCTACGAGAGAATTCATCATCCATCTGCAGCACATCTTTCTGCTGCAGGTCTCTCCTGGCTCTGGGCCTTTGCCCAGGAGGTGCTGGCTGTGCAGCCCTTCAGAGCCCTGCAGCAGCTCTCTGAGGAGGCCAAGGGAGAGGCAGAGTCAGGAGCGACCCTCCCTCAGCCCCCCGGATCACCGAGTGTGTGCAGCTCTGACCTCCCCCTGCCAGGCACAGCAGGGACCAGTCTGACCCCCAGGGAGGGCAGGAGCAGCAGCTGGAAGGGGGCAGCTAAAACCACGCAGGGAGACTTGGAAAACACAGAGACACTCAGCTTTTCAGTGCTTGAATCAGCAGCAGTAAAGCCCCACTTAAGCTGCCACATGCATGCTGATTAGAGTCTGGCTAGGGCTCCCCTGATCTACCAAGTGAGGCTGGGGTAGGAACTCAATTAAAACATGCAGGAAAGAAAATGAAGTGAAAGGAAGGGTGATCATCACTGCGAGGTGAGACTCAGGATCAGAGCAGAGCAGGGTCAGCAGCAGATACACTTTGCTCTGTGCACATACAAGAACACAAGAGAGGGAACAGCAGCAATCTGAAAGGGAGGGAAAGATACACTAAGCACCAATTTAGGATGGAAACACAGGGCAGTGGGGTGGAAGAGTGAGATTTGAGGTAAAGGAACCCAAAGGAAGAGACAACAGAAAAACCCTTAATAGATCTGAGTCGTGCTTCAGGAAATACACAGCTAAAGCCAGTCAACTCTCTTCTCACCAGGTATTTTTGACACACTGGTAAATCTTCTCTTTGCACTTGGTTTTTGGGAACCAAAACATGAAGATTTATTTTTTTTCCCTAAGATGCACTAAATGATTCTGAGTGTTCAGCACAATACTCTAAATGGCCCCTGAATTCTAAGCAATGCTGAAGACTAATCCAAAACCAGAAATATTCAAATTACAAACTGCTTTTGAAAATCTACTACTTTCCTTGGGCTAGAAAAGAAGAATCTATCCAGAAGGCTGAATTGTCCAGAAGCACGTTTGGCATTTCTCACTGAGAGCACCTGGGCATTTTACTAAGTAAGAAATATCTTATTAGCAAATCCCAACATGAGATTGAGGTGTCAGGTTTCTGGATAGATGTATACAATCAGGCAGCTGCTCACCTACGTCTAACAGAAGAGATTTGTGCAATTTACAGCAAGAACAGGCTCTGCCACTCACTGCTTCAGTGAAAACTCCAGCAGAGCTGTGAGCTGAAGCCCTTTGACCATGGTGCAAATCACACTGGATCCTTTCTTTTTACCCACTTCAGAGTAACACAATTAATGCCTCCTGGGCAAAGCAAAGCATGGCCTTCCTGGTTCTGCTGCAGCCAGCACAGGGTGTCTGGCTGGGGGCTCTGCAGCCACAGAGCTGGCTGGACACAGGCACACCCAGCAGGGCTGAGAACCAGCCAGAATGGAACCGGTGAAAGCAGCCTCAGGGCCAGGTCCAGCTGGAAGCACAAGGACATCTAAGATGCAAGAAGATGACAGAGCAGCCAAGGTCACCCATGTGCTTAGGCAAGCTTAAGGCAACTAAAGAAAGTTCACTGACAATTTAGAGGAGAATGCCAAAGAGAAGAGAAAAGAGGAGCCACTGAGCAGAGGCTGGGATGCTGTTACAGTAGTCAAAGCCCAGCACCAGCTACTAAGCCATCCCTCTTCTTCAACTCATTTGTTCTAATTCTCCCCATTTTACCAGCACCATCAGCACCAGGTCAATGTGTCAGAAAGAAGAGCTGGGGGTAGGATCCTAAAAACGCAGCTCACACATTTTCAGGCTTGTGTCTCAGGTCAGTTGTCTAGAAAGAAAGTGTGTGGGCCATTGGACTGGCCTCCTGCTTTGAACTGGAGCTGGGAATTCTGCCTGCCTTCTCCAGGGACAGTCCTGGGATATGTTCCACCTGGAAGTGATGGCAGCAGCTGCCCAGGTTCCTTTTCATGCCAGTTGAGTGTACAGTAGTTTTTTAAAAAACAGCATGCACCGGTGGCATGGCCACTGGCCGTGAAGCCATGGTTGAGTTGTCGGTGCCTCCTCAGGAGCAGGAGGAAGCAGAGAGAACGGGAGTGTTGGCACAGGTCAGCGCAGGCTCCGGTAGACATAGGCTGACGTGAAGACAGCGTTGAGAGTCAGGCTCACGGCCAGCAGGCCCCGCAGGGCACAGGTACCAAAGCGACCTTGGCAGCACAGGAGAACACACAGAAAAACAGGGAACAGTAGAAAGAGATATTAAAGTGTAAGTAAAAGTGAAGTATCCTAAGTAAAAGTGAACATATGTTGCACTGTTTCTCTGTCCAGTGTTTCAGCACAAGCAGAAATTGCTGAAGCACTTTTCCTGTCAGGAAGACTCCACTGCTCTCTTTTGGCTCTATTTTCACCTCATCTCATGCTCTTGACACCTGCATCCCACAGCTTTCCTCTTCTCTTTCAGTTTAGCACTTTGTCAGTGTTCTTCAGACAGTCCAAAGAACAGGAACAGCTTTGTTAAGACCTTAGAATAGCAGGCAGAAGGTCAATTTTGCAACTACTTATTTGATTTCCAGGAAAAATCTCAGTTACCCTCACAGAAATGCTCACAGAGTCACCAGACTTGCACTTACCTCTCCAGCCTGACAAATCTTCCCCTTTGGTAGTTGTGTCTACCACACAGGTAGACGAGTGTGATGAGTGATCCTCCTTTTTGATGGAATTATCACTGCAAATACTCCCCCCTTCCACAGCAGATCTCATATCTGCAAGGAGAAAAGGATAGGAAAATTCACCACTGAGTTTCCCCTGAAGGCTTCCCTTCTGTTGTGGCCTGGATGCCGCAGGGCTGTGCCTGCAAGCCAACCCGTTCCCAGAGCTGCCCTGCCGGGCGCGGCCAGCGTACCGCGCTCCGGGAGGCTCCGCCCGCCAAAGCCGGGCAGCTCGGCGGCGAAGGCGTTGCTGTCGGAGTGGGTGTGCTCCTCGGAGCCGCTCGGGGTGAGCAGGGCCTCGCTCTGCGGGAACAGCAGCAGCTTCTGTCCCTGCAGGTTGAGGCGGGCGGGGCTGATGAGCGGCCGGCGGAGCCGCAGCGAGCCCGAGCTGGAGGTCACCGAGCCCGCGACCGACGGCGCCGGGGACGGGATGCGGGAGGGGACACGGCTGCCGGCCAGCAGGGAGAAGGAATCTGCAGCAGAAACAGCCAAAACAAAACGAGAAAACCACCGGGTTAGCATCCCACTACAACAGGCACGGCTCTCTTTAACTACATGAGAAAGGAATGGGAGTTGCGAATGTTTCCTAATGTATCTTGGACTAAAATTCTTTATTTACTTGAGTCCCCACACGGCAAAACGCAGAGAAATTCCACAGGTGCTTTAGTACACTCAGGAATGTCTCAGCAATCAGGTTATCAGGAGCCTGGTGGGCTCTCTCTTTGCTCAGCTGTGTCCATGCAGGAGAGCCGGCACAATCCATTCTGCAGGTGAAGGAGCTGTACCGGCACGTCCCCCAGAGCTGCAGAGCCAGAGCACTGGGAGCACGAGGTGCTCTGCCTCTGCAGCAGCAGCACCGGCCCAGGGACCCGTCTGGGCCACAAGGGCAGCAGACAGGTCATGGGGGACACGGGAGCAGAGCAGCCAGGGCAGCCAAGCTACAAAAGAGCTGCCCTGCAAACAGCTGAAGTCTCCTGCCCAAGCAGGCGCAGCTCGCCTCGAATCAGCAAAGGGCTCCTTGTTTTGTCTCACTGGTGTCACCCCGAGCTCTCCCAGGGAGGATATCCAACACACCAGTACCTGATTTTAACCCAGCCCACCTTCAGCTGGGACTCTCCCTGCAGCACTTCTAGCAGCAAAATGGACATTTTCACCGGAATGCGAGCAGGGAGGAAAGAATTCAACCAGACCACGTGTTTGAACCCACTCAGTGCAATCCTGCAAAGACTGTTGCTCTGGAAGGCCTGGAGCAGTACCTGGTGTAGGGGAGTCCTTGGACTGGGATGACTGCAAGCCTGGTCGGCTTCCACTGAACAAGTAGCCAGAATCTAAAAGCAAAAATGAAACCATTTGAATCCAGCTGGTTCAGCTGCTGCCAAACCCCAATCCTAATGCTGCGTACTCCTCTGTGCCACAAGAGTAGCCATGCCTGAACAGGATTATAATGTGTGGATCCAGTGTCACTCCCTCTGGGACAGCCCCTGCACACTCACCTGGATCCCTCCCAGCCCATTTCCTGCAGAAGCACTGCACCATGGCAGTGCCATTCCCTCTGGGACAGTGCCATTTCCCCAGGGACAGTGCCATTAGTGCCATTCCCCCTGGGACAGTGCCATTAGTGCCATCCCCTGGGGACTGTGCCATTCCCCCTGGGACAGTGCCACTCCCTGGGGACAGTGCCATTAGTGCCATTCCCTGGGGGCAGTGCCATTCCCCCTGGGACAGTGCCACTCCCTGGGGACAGTGCCATTAGTGCCATTCCCCCTGGGACAGTGCCATTCCCCCTGGGGACAGTGCCATTCCTCCTGGGGACAGTGCCACTCCCTGAGGACAGTGCCATTAGTGCCATTCCCCCTGGGGACAGTGCCATTCCCCCTGGGGACAGTGCCACTCTCTGAGGACAGTGCCACTCCCTGAGGACAGTGCCATCCCCCTGGGACAGTGCCACTCCCTGGGGACAGTGCCACTCCCTGGGGCAGTGCCATTCCCCCTGGGGACAGTGCCACTCCCTGGGGACACGCTCACCTGCCCGGGCCAGCGAGGGGATGGTGCCCAGCGAGAGCGCCCGGTTGAGACGGCCGGGAAGGGAGGATGAGGAGGTTCTGCGTGGGGACCTGAAGAGCTGCTGGTTTGTCAGGTGCAGGATGCTGGGTGGAGTTGGGACAAACAGAGACGTAGCAGGTGAAGGGAAGGCTGTGCCAGGGCTGCTGGGAAAGACAGTAATGGAGTCCCCAGAGAGGAACCTGCAAAGGACACGCATGACAGACACTTAGCAAGGAGAAACCCCAGCAGCTGCCTCTCTCCTTGTGCTTGCAGGAACACCTGTTCTGTTACCAGGCTGGGACTGACCTTCCAGTTCAGGAGTGCTGAAGGGTTTAGGGGAATGTTCCTACATTTTGGGAAAGAAGAACTGCTCAACCATACTTAAATTATTAAAGTAATTATTATTACTCAAATTGTGCACCAACCTGTCCCACAATACAGGGTGGAAAACAGGGTGGAACAGTTTAGGAATGCCAGTGAAAATATCTTGGATGAGAAAATTACCCAGAGAATGCTTTATGAAGTCCAGATGTTAAATTATAGGAATTTTTAACAATTCAATGAAAATACATGAAAGTCTAGAATATGAACCAGAATCTCTGAATGTTCTTCTGTAAGATTTTTTAGTTAGAAACAGGTAATAGAACTGTCAAATCATGATGAAGAAGTGAGTATGAAGAGCATATGTTTTTAAATGGAGATCTCTGAATTTGCAGATACAATTTAGCAGACATAATATTTGGAGGCTTAATCTCACTTCTGATGGAAGCAGAGACAGATGAGAGCAGCAACATGGTTAAATGGCTTTTCTTCTGCCAGAGGAAATCCAAGAGAAGACCAGAGGGTGAAGAAAAGCTCAGCCTGGCGCTGTGGGGTGATTTATGCACTTGTCATTCCATCCTGGAGATTAAAGAGGTAGGGCAGCAATATTATTGCCATGCTAACTCTAGAGTTAAGATTACAATTTAAAGTATCTTATAAACTACTTATCTGCTAGTAGGAGGCAGCCATCACCAATCCTGACCAGCTTAATGAGGCTGCACACGTGAGCCAAGCAGGGTCCTGGTGCAGGACATGCCTCCAGCAGCAGCCAGGGATGTGCTGGTCTTGCAGCCCCAGCCTCTCCAGGATCCAGAGGACCTGGGAAGGGGGTCCTGCTTTGCATCCCTGGGGAGTCCTTCAGAGCACCCCACACACAGATAGATGTGCCCAGCTCAGCTTTGTAAGAGGAAATGAGTGGGAAAGGGAATTAGAAGTGCAGCTCAGGACTGATAAGAATCATAGGAGAAAGGGTGATACCTACCCCTCACTGTGCCATGGCTCTGGAAGGCCAAATCAGAGATCACCTGCGAGCAGCATGGCTCTTTCGTCCTAACTTTGCACCTTCTGTGTCTTTGGGCTAAAGGATCCAACTTTACACTGCTCCTTGTTGCAGCAGAAAACAGCTTAACTGGTGTACTGGCTTTTGGAAGTTTTTCATTCAATGGGCTAGAAGATATTATAGTTGTTTATCACTCAGAACCACAGTCTTGGGACTGTAACTGCTTTGGATCAGGCTTCCAATGGCTCTGCTGCTCAGCAGCCCCACTGCTCAGATCCTCAGGGCAGTGAAGAATCATTTGTCTTGAACCATCCAGAAAAGGAATTTTTCTGATTGGGAAAGAGGAGCTGAAGAATTTTAAGTATAGCTTATCATTGCCTTAGGACTGAATTCTGACAAAAATATGTCTTAAACATAAACAGATCTGCTCTGAACAAATTCCTGCTAAGTGTGCAAAATCCTGTTCCTGTTCTCTGCACCCTTTAGGTGTTTGCCACTGCCATGTCAAGAGGGCTCAATGCTCCTAAAAGCTCTCAGGGGAATGTGCTTCGTGCCTGAGAATGGGAGGCTGAACTAAAACTTCATCCAGAAGCAGATGAAAAAAGGTGAGGAGATCAAGAGGAGCATAAGGCAGGAAGCAACCACATCACAGCCCTGGGATGGAGCACTGCAGCTGTGGCTTTGCTCCAAGCCACTTGTCACGTGGTAACAGTGGCTCTGGCAACAGCAAAAAAAGTAACACAAAAAAAAGAAGGGAAAAAAAGGCTCTGGAGTCAGATAGTTTGTGGAAATAGTCAAGGCCCGGAAGCCGTTTATTTCAGAACTTGATATTGTGAACATCAAAAATTGGGTATCTTAGTGTTTACAATGATCACAATGCTACTAGACAGCTGGGCACAACTCTGCTACACAGATACTTTAAAAATAAATAAATAGAAGGTTAAAGAAGGGTATTACATGGTATGGGACTGTACACGGTCCTGAAGAAACATCTCCTGCCAGGAGAGGTTCCCCTCCTCTGTCCCAACAGCTCCTGCTATCCACAGACACCACCATACGTGTGTGCCTCTTTAATTCACATTTTACCAGAGGTGCTGCATCATCCCTGGGACAGAGAGAGACGTGGGAGGGCACAGGGCAGGCAAGGCTGCAGATGGACCCACTCCTCTATCAGATACTTCAAGCCCATGAAGTAAGAAGGTGAGATGCAGTCACAGGCAGGCAGCTTGGGGGGTGTGCCCAGGGGGTGAAATATTCCCTCTTGACTTAATGTCCCCTCAGAACTGAGCTACCCATGTGCAGCAGGTACCACTGTCCCCTGCAGAACAGGTCCCTGTCACCCCAGGAACAGGTTACTGGCTGGGGAGCAGCACACTGTGTGCCCTGACACTGCTCTGCTCTGCTGCACCTCCTCGCTCGGGGCCACAGACTGTGCCTCCTGTCAAATTCACAGAACCAGGAGTAAAGAGCAGTACAGGAATAAAAAACAGGCACAAGGACAAGGGAGAGTAATGCAAAAATGGGCATAGCTCTCAGACACATTAATATTTTGATATGTGGCTTAGAAAGCCAGAAACTTCAGCTGCCAAGAATAATAATTCTTGTCTCTTGCCTGTTGCCCTGCTTTGGATGAAAAAGGAGGGTTGAATTACAGCTGCCAGATCCTGCACTAAGACCTTCTAGAGAACAGATGCTTGGCATCAATTGTGCCTTTCCCCCCTAGCTGGTGACACAAAGTGGGGAGGTGTGTGTGTGTGTGTATGTATGTACATCCTATGCCTACACAAAGCCAGACTTGCTGGCATGCCAAAAATGTTCAGAGAACCCCTTCCTGCCTGTGCACTCAAGAGCTTTGGTCCCAAACGAGGCTTTACAGGGGATGACTTCAGGACTGAGTACTGTCCCTTTCCCTGGAGAGGGCCTGCCACAGCTCAAAGAGCCAGGTGTACTTGCAGGTGACAGCACACCTGGAAGGAACTGGCAGGTTGTATGAGACAGCACACAATTTAAATAGCATCTCTGAAAACCAAAGCAAAGCCATATACCACAGCTCTCTTCAACTTTCATGAGTGCAGTCAGTCTGGAGCAATTATCTGGCTATTAATTATATTAATTCTTATAAGAGCATAAATACTTTGTCCACATTACATCAATACATATTTCCTATAGTATCTAAGCATGATTATTAGCTTCACATAATTTCAGCGCACTTGAGAAATATTCATAAAGCCAAAATAATAAGCCACTACACCGATTTTATATTCCCACATGTTCTCACCCTTTGACACACCCAAGCTCACTAGGGCATGCAAAGCACGGATGTAGGAAAGGAGGAGTTCAGAGAAAGGAAAGAACTGGATATAAATACAGGGTATTCAGAATGGTGAAGGGCCACAAGGTGTCAGTTTGCATGCACTGATGTCACTGAGGGCTCAGGAAGAGGAGAAGCAGCAGCAGCAGAGATGCTGACTCGGTTGCTGCCTCTGGGCTCTCCCTCACCCCCCTGCAGAGTTGCTCAGAAATGTTAGCCCAAGTGTCCCCTGATGCCCTGCCACACTCAGTGGTGGCACAGGGAGGACAAAGCGCTGGCCTGGCAGACACATGGTTCAGCCATGGTTCCACCAAGCAAAGCAACACAGTGGTGTCCCAAATCTTGTCCAGGGAAAGGCACTTAATGAACCCACACTGGCCCCTTTATAAATCTGGCTCTGCTGGGCAGGTACAAGATTTTGAGTTGGCAAATCAGCCACGGCCACTGAGTGCCAGAGTCAGGCACTTGGGGATGGAGCAGATTTGATTTCAAGTGACACACAAACCCACTAACAATCCCTCAGCACCTCAGCTCCATTCTGCTGTTACCATCCTCTGCTCCAGACACATGGTTAGTATGAAAAAGCAGCACCTCAGATTAGGGGCTTTTGGGCTAAAGCCCTCTAATATTGTTAAGATGTTTGCATGCATCTGGCCTGCGTGGCTGAGAGAATCCTCAGGCAACAAAACTGCACCTGGAGACCACAGGTTACCATGTGCTCCTCTGTGGCCTGAAGTAAGAGCCCAGCTAAGGGAAAACAAGAAGGTCAGAGCACCGACCAAGTGGTTCTGGATGATTTTGTGTCAGCTGTGGTAGTTACCAAGCCTTTGTTTGCTCTTGTCCCACCCAGCAGAAGGAAATGTGTGACACAAAATAGCACCTCAGCTGCACAGGACAGGACCACTGTGCACCAAAACACACATTTTCTCCTGCTGGACTCACTGTGGGGCAAGCAATTGTGCAGTTAGATGATGTACCTCACATACCTACATCTAGATGACACAGATGATATATCTAACTGCTGAGTGAAAAATGCAAAGCACCTTCCATACAGAACCTATGGCATGGCAGTGTCTAGAACAGCCTATTTGGCTTTGAAATCAGGTGTGGCAAGAACAGTCTCAGCAAAGGCAGTAGTGGTTTGACTATTTTTTTTTCCACAGTCAACAGCAGAATACTGCTGCTTTACAACTTATCTGCAGGGCTGGTTGTCTGAGACACAACTGGTGCAGATTGAATGCTACAGTTTATAAATCAGAACACCTCTGGACAAAACCCACCCTTCTCCTCCTTTCTTCCTCTACCCCAAAAGATCCATCATCCTCCACCATCAAAAGCATGTGAGACAAGGAGAAAGAAAGGAGGCTGTCAGCATCAGAGTCTCTAAACCACCAAAAATTCAATTGCTGCAAGTTTGGTTTTGAGGCTCTGAGGTTTTTGTTGTTTTTAGAAGCAGCAGCACAAACATGCTGAGGCACCGAGAAGTGGGGAAAATAAGCTGACACCTGAGCAAAAACAAAAGCTTCTTTGGCATTAAATGAACCCCACTTCAATGTGTACTTTGTGATTCTGTTTCACCTTTAAAATTTTCCCAATTACAAGCACAGAAGTTCTTCAATTGTAAGTTGTGAACAAAGCACCGCAGAGATCAGTTGTACAGCTTGGCCATAAAACAAAGTAGCTTTCTGATGTTCTGACATATAAATTAGTGCAACTAGTAAATATAGTTCATTCCTATTAATCTGCATAAAGTGAAGACAAACAGATGTCACTTGCAGTTAACATATCTCTCACATTGAAGGTTTTAAACTCAGTATAGATTTGCACTTGCTGTGCAAACAGAGCTAAAATATTCCTTAACAGGATTATTCAGGCTTCACAGTGTAAATCCTCTCCTTCCCACAGTTCTACCAACTGCCTGTTCCCAACATTTAGTGTTCATCCTCCCCATCTCAACCCAGCGCTGCACAGGGAAAATGATAATAAGAGAAAAGAACAGGCACGGTAAACAAATGCAACATTTGAGAGCAAAACATCACAAAAGGTGCCTGACCCCAGGGAGCTTGAGGATGAGTCAAGTTTAAACAGAAAGAAAAAACCAAAGTGCTCCTAAAAAGGGAGGAAAACAGCTACTTAGAGGAGGTAGGAGATGATATGAAACAGGACAGTGAAGGTTAACACAGTCTTGACTTTCAGCTCTTGAAAAAAACATCTGAAGAGGGTGCCAGCCATATTTAGAAGCTACCACTGAGAGTTCCCTTACTAGTAGGCAAGAAATTTGAACAGAATAATTTCATTCTTATTATAAAAGGATATTGCTGACAGAAATCAGGCATGACATAACCATGACCATTCCCACCAACTTTGTCAGCTTCTCATACCCCTCCTTCTCAATATATCCTTAAATATTTCCAAAAAACCCCAAAAATCCATCTCTGTTGCCATGCAGTCCCACAGCAGAGCTCCCACCCCTTCCTAGAGCACACCCTTCCAGTCTGTGTTCTCAGCAATAAACACTGACTGAGTAGGGATGTACAATGGAAGCTGACCACACATCACAGCATCAGGTTGTCAGTCCCATACTTCTCTTTCTAAGGCTACAGGAATGCAGGAACAGAGGCATTTTTATCCAGTTGTGCTTATACACAGATGTTGCTCAGGAAGCAGGTGGGTAAAAAACCCAAAGAAAAGGGGCATTGAAAGCAACAGCCACTGGTAGGTCTGAAAATTTAACCTCAAACAGCTGAATACTTTCAGGTATTAAGACACCCTGAGCTACATGACTTTTTAAAGCACCTTTTTGAATAAATTAGTTTAGTTTCAGTCAAAAGCACTTAAGGACACTTCTCCATTTAAAACAGGAGCCAGGAGAAGGGCAGAGCAAGAGAGGATGCAGGTAAGTGATGCTACACAGTGGAAGGCAAGAAGAACCAGGTTATGGGCTCTGTGTGGTCCCCTCCTCGTGTGCCTGGGCACCACAGCACGTGGTAACGAGGACTCCAAATCCAGAGGCAAGTTCCCATCAGTTCCAAATTAAAATGACCAGCACCATTAGGAAAGTGAAGGTGGCCCGGGCCCCGTGGTGGATCAGGGCAGAGGGCTCCTCTGTGAGTGGCTAAGGATGGAGAGGCAGTGAGAAGAACCAGGAGGACAGAAGGAGCCAGAATCTCTTTGGCTGGAGGAGCAGAATGGGGAGGAGGCTGCATTTATGGAGCAGTTTGTGAGGCAGCTGCTGAAGAACTGACTCTGGGGAAGCTGGATATTTGTACTGCTGACGTAGGATGCAGGAGGAAGGGAGAATGGAGGCAGCACGAGCAGCTTCCATGGCTAGCAGTGGAAATGCTCCGAGCAGCTAGCACACTGGTAAGCAAGGATGAGGAAAAAAATTATATATGTTTATATACACACACACACATATATATACGTGTATATATAAATATATACATGTTAAAAAAAGGAAGAAGAAATCTTCACTGTTTATCTAACTTTAAAAAAGAGAAACAGAGGAAGGGAAAACAAGAGGAGAGAGAAGCACCAGTCGCAAGGAGTTCACAAGGCTTTTTTCCTCCTTCCCCCAGCGTCACTGCTCTGGCTCTGACCTTCGGGGCCGGGGTCTCCGCTGGCCCGTCGCCTTCCGCGTGGCCACGGCTGCGGTGAAGCCCACCAGGCAGCACAGGGACGTGGTGCCAAACTTGGCCGTGTCCAGCCAGCTGGGCGGGTCTGCCTTCAGGTACCTCTCGGCCAAGTGCAGGCTCATCACCCCGAACCACAGCACCGAGGCGAAGGCGTCGATTCGCCGGAGCCTGCCACGGGAGAGAAACCAAACGGGAGCTCACACGCCAGGGAAGCGCCTGGTCCTGAGGAGGAGAGGGAAGTGGGGAGGGTACCCTGGAGCAGGTTCTTACTGCCTCAGACTATGGCACAGCATGTGCAGCCCTGCCCGCTGCTGGGCAAGTGTCTGAGCAGATCAGCTCCATTTTCTACCAGAGCTGTACAGGCAAGTTTTCATTCACAGCAACTCAAGCTTAAAGTGAATGAATCAAGGCACGCAGTACTACACGTGCCACTCTGGAAAACGTTTACCCCCCGATCACCGAGGCAACACAGGGCTAGACAGCTCCCACCAAAGCAGTCTGCAGCGAGGCAGAAGCCGAGCACACGCACCTGATGCGCCCGGCCAGGAACATGGCCAGCAGGCAGGTGAGGAGCCCCAGCAGGGCCACTGCCATCTGGTGGTTCTTGCCGTAGGCCCACGCCGCGCTCAGGTTGTCCAGCAGGCGCTCCGGGAGCAGGCGGAGCAGCTCCTGCCAGCCCTGCCCCGGGCTGCCACCGGCACTGCCACCGCCCGTCCTGTTCCGCAGGGACGCGGCGCCGCCGGAGGGGACAGGAGCAGGGACAGCTGCGCTCAGCGAGAAGGGGTCGCCCGAGCCGTACAAGGCCATCAGAACCAGGAATGCACAGCTGAGGAACGCCAGGAACCGCAGCAGGATCACCTGAGCTGGTGTGGTGATGGAAGTGGAAGAGGAGGACGAACACAAGTTCTGCAGAGGAAGGGAGAAACACCTGTCAGAAGCTGAATGAACTGCAGCAAGGTTTTGAAACGGTGCTGTATGAAACACTTCCAGACTGTATGGTTGACTGAACAACTCTGATCAAGTCCTTTTAAGTCTCTGTACTGGGCTGACACCACATGGGATTATTGTAGACTAGCAAGGAGCAATGGCAGAGACATGA
This sequence comes from Phainopepla nitens, assembly GCA_013400175.1. Lineage (NCBI taxonomy): Eukaryota > Metazoa > Chordata > Aves > Passeriformes > Bombycillidae > Phainopepla > Phainopepla nitens. The sequence continues at coordinate 271,831 of VXBQ01016703.1, read as the reverse complement.
GCAGAAGCCAAGGTCAGACAGGGCAGTGAAACAAGGAGAAGGTCATAATTCAATTCCCATTGCTCTTTTTTTCCTTTTTTCCCCTTGTACTCTGTAATTCCCTGCACTGCACTCATAAACTGGCTTCCCTACCTCCACTTCTCTGCCTGTCCCATTATTTTCCTTCTACTCTATTATTACATTAGACTTACCTTCTGGCAACTGTGCTGAATGACACCAGCAAGAGGAAACTAACATTAGAAGCATCTGTGGCAACCCTCCTGTGCTCTTCTAAACTGCTGCCACGCACCCAAGCTCCCAGGGCTAGAGAGCCCCAGGCTGCTGCCTCCCTCTGCCAGCTGCAGAGCCAGGAGCAGTGGCACCCAGCTCTGTCCCTCCCCCTGCAGTCCCTCTCGTGTCCCCAGGTACCTGGGTGCAGCTCTTGTCCGTCTCCCGGCGCCTGAAGTGGTGGCTGAGCAGCAGCGCCCGCAGCTGCCGGTTCTGGTGTTTGATGTAATACTCCACAGCAGCCTGGCACGGGCGGCACAGCTTGTAGGTCTGCTCCAGGTGGTGCTTGTACACCTCAATCTCCTCGTCGTACTTGCCCTGAGACAGAACAGCAGGGGAAAAGCAGGTGAGAAGTGCAGGTGCCTCACCAGTGGTCCTGTTTGCTATTGACAGGCAAGGCACGACTCTGGTCTCACAGGGACAGCTCCCTGGAACCAGGCCTGGACAGCGACCCAGCTGCAGGCCAGGCATACAGCCAGCCTCACACTGAGCTGCCCCAGCCTCCGTGGCCCAGAAGGGATGGCAAAAAAGGGCCTTGGCAAAGGCTGCTGTGGCCCAACATGAGGAGGCTGAATTTCCGTGCCCGATTTTGCTGTCTTTGTTGAGATCTTATGAATTCCACATAGGTGAGACAGGTAACTACAATTGCTCTGCCTCTCCCTCAAATGAGGGGACACAAAATACCTGTTGCTCCTTCACTCCAGGCTCATCCCTCCCTGGAACAGCCAGTCCTGCTGTGCAAGGCCCCTGCTGTCACTGACACCTTATCCAAGCACACTGGATATCACAATCCCAGGTTTCTCAGCTGGCACAGGCACTGCAGTTCACTGAATGCCTAAAAAGGGGCCAAAGGCTGGCAGTACTTGAGCAACTGGATAGGTCTGGCAAGAGGCAAGGACTAGAAATAAAGCTGAGAAAAGGGCACCAGCCAAAGATATTCTCATTAAGCACGATCAAATTTCAATCTGTTCTCTGGGAGTCATTCTGATTAAACTCATTATAATCACACAAAGCAGACTGGATTAGACAAGCCAGAGGATGGACACATCACACTACAGCACAGTCTAACCCCAAGGTTTGACCATGGACAAACAGCTTCCAGTGATGGCAGTCCCTAACGAACACTTACCTCCTCCCTTGGTGAGAATGAAGCCAGCTGTTTGATTTTCATGGTTTGATGGTTGTTGCATTTCTTGCAGAGCAGAATTTGGCTGCTCACCCACTGCTGCGGTTTGGCAGGGTCACAGAAAGTCGGACTGCCTGACACAACGTGGTTAAGGTGTTCCATGTACTGGGCAGGGATGGGCTTGTTGTAGTCTCCATTCTGACAAAAAGCAGGGGGAAAAGCAAACATTCAATCATAAAATCAAAGCTAGCTTGACAGTAAGATTCCCTAAGCTCTGTCAGCAGCTCTACACTTCATTAGCATTCACCTATGTAACAAAATAAATAAGTAAAAAAAGGAGACAAATGCTTCAAATCTTCCCCTCATCTCCACTGTCCTGCACAACCTATTGCAAGTAGCTGCTGGTGCTAAACTTCGGCTTAAGACAGGCTTTGCTACTTAACAGAATACAAAACCAGAGAAGAATTGTTCCATACAGTACAAAAAGTATTCTTAAGAGACATGTCAAGGCCACTTTTGCCCTTTAAAGCCAGAGAGGAAAATTTGTCTTGATCTCTCCAGTCAGCACAGCCCAGTGCAGCAGACTCTTTCTCACTGAGGCTGAGGTGCTGAGCACAGAGCTGGCCATTCCCCTGGCCTGCAGCTGCCCGCTCGCCCTGAGGAGCAGGGCTGCCACCCCAGCCCCTGTACCTCCTGGAAGCCGTTGTACTGCTCGCAGTTGGGGCAGTCCCAGCAGTTGCGGTTCCCATAGGGCACCACCGTGTCCTGGTTGCAGAACCAGCAGTTCACTGTCACGTGCGTGGGCTTCTTCCTGTGGGGACAGGACACGTCTCAGGCACGAGCACCCAGCTCAGCTGATGGACAGGAAAGCAGTGGCTTTTGAACAGTGAAATGCAGGAAAACAGCCAATCTTCCCATTCCGTGTGCTTAATGACATGACGTGGAGTAGCCATTTTAGCAGTGAAAAGATGGAATGTCAAATAGAAATAAATTCTGCCTGACAATCACACCTCTGCTCTAGTACCTTGGACATGCCAGAACTTTAATAACAACCTCCTGATTTACCCACTTCACTGTTTTTCAGGGGCACATTTGGGGGTACGAGTCCCCTCCACAATCAGCAGTGCTATTCTATGAGAAGGTGCAGTAGAGCTGATGCTTAATACACAGGATTCCAGGAAAAGGAAGTCAGGATCCACAAGAGCTGCCTGTGATGCTGCTCAGAAATCCAGGAAATGGGCTCATGGTTACAGTTCTGTCTGCCCTGTTTGGTAGAAAATTTTTCATGGAGAAGGGAATTTTTCAATTCACATTATCCTGAGGTCCCAGCACCGTAAGCAGCTATTTCTTCACAACTTTAGGTGCTAAAGGAACTGAGGAATCAACATTTCAACCCCTGCTTTTATGCACTAGAACTGAAGGGATAAAGACTAATGACCTTGATCCATGAGCCCCTTGTTTTCTAAGGCAATCCTGTTAAAACAACAGCCAATACAGACAAACAGCTGTGACGTGGCCCCAGCACAACAGGCTGTGGCACATGTTTGAGCACAGAACTCCAGTGGCCCGACCCCTGAGCCTGCCTGCTGGAGAAGCTCTGCATTTGTCTGGAAACTCACTGCAATCTCCAAGAGGAGCTTCCTGGCAGGTCAGGGCACCAGAGCCCAGCTGTCTGGGTTTGTCAGAACCAGTGCCAGTCACACTTCCACAGGAGGACAGCTGCTCAGGACTCACTGTGGCAGCTATGCAGACAGATGGACCCAGCTGCCCAGCCCAGCTCCACCAGGGGATTAATGTGTGGCCCCACTGCAGCAGCACTGAGGGCCACGCAGCAGGAGAGCAACTAACAGTAGCCAAAGTGCTGCCAGCTGAGAGCAACTTCTCCCAGCTCCAGGAAATGTTCTCTGCTGCTGAAACTCTGAATGCTGCACAAGTGCTGTCTGGCACCCTGCAACCAAACAGCCAGGTGTGTCTTCTCTCTCAGCCATCACCTCTGCAGCTGGATCTCCACACTTAACATTCGTCCCACTCCCACAGACCATGCCTTGAAACCCAGTTCATAAAACACCAAACCCTCTAGCAATGTCTGAGCCTCCCGTTTAGGCACTAACAATGAGGATATGCTTGAAATGAAGCACTGAAAACTCAGAATGTACAGAGGATTCCCTGCCAGATGCTGAAAGAAAATGGCGGGAGCTACTAGGATGACAGACTCTTATCTCAAAATAGATGCAAACACCCACACCCCTCTTAAAATGAATATTCCCTGCTCAACTTTCCTCACTGCCAAGGGGGCTCAACTGATCTGAGTTAAAAATATCACTGCTAAAACTTACAGGCAAAAGAACTCCCCCCAACCAATTCAGAGTTTAAAGCAAACAAATAAAGGTTGATAGTCTGAGTTACCAATGAGCTACTGCTGTCCAACAGCCAAGCACATGTCAAAACAGCCAGAGGAAGGATGAACAGCAACACCTGTTCTATCTGTCCAGTCTCACTGTCACAGGTGTAAGAGCTGTGCAAATGTAACATGTAGGCTCCAACCAGCAGCGCATAAACCCTCTGGCTCCTAGGGCTGAACTCCTTCAGAGGCTATTGCCCAGGTATCAGGTACTGCAGGACCTGCCACAATCCCTTCCCCTGGCACCCATGGAAACAAGACAAACCACCCCTCAGCCTCTACCCACTCCAGGCTCTAAATTCCATGACATGACAGAGGTAAAAGCACTAATTTCAAGGATAACAGAAGTGGAAAGCACAGGTGAAGAAATGAATAGAACAGTCATGCTATAAAGCAAAAACCACCAGTGCCAAACCTTACCTGAGAACTCACTAATGTCAGAGACCAAATCCTCAGTATACCTGAGACCTTTCCATCTATTTCCAAACAGGATTTAATTTCTCGCTCGTGAGGCTCAGGAAGTACTACCAAGGATTAAACAGCAGCACTTCACTCTGACAATATATGCAAAAGAAATGGCTAAATCCTGGATTATTTAGGATAAAAGGCAATAATACTTCCTTTTGTGAACTTGTAATCTGTTGCCATAGAAATAGGTGCAAAAAATCCCAAATTCCCAATCTGGTGGATGCAAAAAGAAAAACAAGGGGAGAAAAAGGTTGTTTAGGCAAGAACATATAGGTAATTTTCTAGTAATTGGGCAGGACTGAAAAAAACAAAAAACAAGTTCTGCATTTGGAAAGACTCTCAAATACAGATTTAGCTGCTTTGGAGCTATATTTACCTTGACTGAATTCAGGCAGCAGCTGAGGGCAGTGAGCTAAAGCACACACTGCTTCTGAAGTCAGATCCTGGTACGAGACTGACAACACAAAATCGAGCCTTTACCATGTGCTCAATCCCTCGCAAATCGAAAGGCAAATCATCCCTGAGGAGTTTACAGTGCACCACTGCACTAACCTGAGCCAGCTTCCCTGGACAGAGAGCCTCCCTGCAAACTAAAACCTGAGCAACAAGAAGTGATTGCGTTACCTGCAGCACAGAGAGATTCCGCTCACAGCTGACTTGCTGTGCTAACTCCCCGTGTAACCTGCACACCCAGCCAAGCTCAGAAAATATTCCCAGCCTTGGACAAATTGTTTTGCAGGTAGAATATACTTGCTTAAGACAAAATTGAGGGGAAAATACCTGCAGTAGACTCAGGAACGACATCAACACCTAAATGTCTGACATTGCTCAGATAATATGACAAAATGTTCCTCTGTGAGAAGCTGCTGGATTCCTTTATTTTGCTCACAAAAATCAGGCTGCAGCTCTGTAGGTCCCACTGACAAACACTGGTTAGCACCTACTTTGTGTCTGTCATGTAACACAAGGAGGAACTTAGGCTCCTTCCAAATCCCAGCACTCCTCTCTACTCCTCATTTATACACACATTTAAAGTCATGCTGAAGTCCATGCTTCTAATGGATTGCCAAAACAACAGTCTACCTTGATAAGTGCTGGTAATAATAAACTGGGTTTGTAAATATTTTTATTTACATCCATTCCTCACCCTCTTTACTACTAAATCAGAAGATGACGATGTTTACTTTTCTGTAGTCTTGAAAGAGACCACTGGTGGATGTGCAGTTCTTTGCTGGGTTACCAAGGATTAGAAGAAAAATCCAATTCTCCATTAAAAGTATTTAAAACAGCAGTCTTCATTCTGAGAATGAAACTCCTGGGTGGCACAAAACAGCTGCCAAACTCCAGGTTGTGCCCATGCCCATCACCTGTCAGTAAAGGGGTCTATCAGGGCAGACTCAACACAAAATCCCATTTTCCAATGCAAGGAAAGCACATGATAGCTGGTCAGATTCCAGCAGGTGAGCCACAACATAGATGCATTTGCTCAGAACTAGCAGCTATAGACAAGATTTAGCCACAAGACCAAATTTCTAGTACACTGATGTAAGTTACAAAGCAGCCTGTCCTCCCCCAAGAGGCAGAGTTAGTGTCCTCTCAACCAGGAAAAAGGTGCTCAGGAGACTCAGGCAGGGACATATAGCCAGCGATAACCACCCCAGGTTCTGTTCCTACCTGGACATCAAATCCTTTATCTCCTTGCTAAACAAAAAGCAAAGGCAGCATCACATTTATGTCTGACATCGTGTCTGTGTCCCTTATTAAGCTGCCCTTATTGATGACTATGGAAGATTCATTTAATGAAGACTTCATTTCATAGAATAATACTGAGAAACACAAACACATAGCCTCAAAGAATTATCAAGGTCACCTGAAAGAATTTACCGGCAGTCTTCAAGGACTTGGGAAGAAATGCTTTCCATTCCAGAGAGCTTTTGATGAACTTGAGCAAAACAAATCCAATCTCCCCCCTCAAAAGGCATGCTAGCCTCAACTGGGTCAAAGAAATCTTGCCTGCTTCACTGGTATTGCTTTAGGCCACTTGGATTTCTTGGCTACCTTAAATATGTCATAGAAATGCCAAGTCTTGTATATGGGCTAATGTCCCATTGATATGGTTAAATAAACAGCAAATGCTTTAGAGCACACCTTAGGCATCATATTGAGGATGTAGGAATATGCTTCTCTTGCAAAGCATAAACTTGAAGTGAACCTTAACACAGGGACCCCTTGGGACCGGCTTGTCTCCAACAGAAGCAGTTATCAGATGAGCAGACTGCAAAGTCTACTGCTGCTACAAAGAGTGAAATGCCTCATATTCCACACATCCCTACATTCCTTTCATGCTATGCTAGATTAGAATCTGTCAAATAAAGCTTTTCTCCGTTAATCATGACATCTCTCCTGATGCTTTTCCAACCTGGCTTTCAATTGCTCTGCATTTGTTCTAAGCTCAGGAACGTTCTGTGCAATTAAGAAACAAGTAAGCAAACAATTTTGGTCCCTAATCAATCATTTTGACTTGTATAGAATCTCCCCTAGTTCCAGCACTGTGCTAACAGCGTTGTTATTTTACCAGACCTGTTCCCCAGCACTCCTTCCTTCACTCCCCATCACCCAGCCGAAGGAGCAGGATCTAAAACGTCGGAAAGCAAGCGGGGGGACGCCTGGGGGCAGAGCCCGCTCCCCGCGGTGTCCCGGGCAGCGAGGGGTGCTCTCCCCGCTGCCCGGCGCACAAAAGCCATTCCCGGGGACACGCAAGGACGCGTCCAGCCGTTCTCCCGCACCTTCCTGCCGCCGAGCACGCGGCTCCTGCCCGCACACCCGCCCTGGGCCGGCCTCGGGCCCCGCCGGGGCCGCTCCCACACCGGGCGGGCCCGGGCCCCGCGTGGAGCCTTCC
>VXBQ01016703.1:196391-247781 GCA_013400175.1 Phainopepla nitens | reverse complement strand
GGGGGGCGTGGCCGGCGGCAGCGCGTGACGTCAGGGCAGAGAGCCCGCCCCCCGTGACGTCACGGGGCAGCCGAAGTTCGGCGGGAGGGTTTTGTCCCGCCGGTTTATTTACACCTCTGTAAATAAATAATTTGTTTACACCGCCTTAGGGCGGCTCCATCGCTGCGGGTGCGGCGGGATAACCACACAGCCGGGGCATTTATGAGTGCCCAGCTTTTAACGTGAAAATCGTGAAGAAAACGTTAAAATCTACAAAAAGACTCGAGGTCTGTGTGTTTTTCATGCACGTGGGTTTTCTGCTGCCTTTGAGAACACACTTGAACTGCTTCCTAACTTAAATTCGGATCCAGACGTGAACTGCCCTCCTCCTTCATGGCACAGATCAAATTCCCAGTCCTAAACCTGCCAGGAACTGGAGTCTGACATTTGGGTGCGCACATCCCCCTCGTTTTGACTTCAGCCTGTTCAGAGGGACACAGGGATTCATAGGTTAAACCCAAGGGATGAAGCAGTGCCCGGGTCCCCACCGGGGTCAGGGGTGTCTGGGTGCGTCTGTCCTGGACCCTCAGTCTCCAAAGAACCTTTTAGAACTTCTTGTTTCTGCTGGAGGTGATGGTGCTGAGCCCTGAGGTGCTGTTAGGAACGGGCTGAACTGATCTGTGTGTTCCACAAGTAATGATTTACTAAAGCAGAGTCAGTCTGGCAAACAGGAATGATGGGATCCTTGGTCCATGGACTTTGCTGAAAACAAGGAATGAAAAGAGCATTAAGTGTAAATAGGATCTGAGGCAAAGTTACAGCTCTGACCACCTGGTCCCCATTCCTCCTGGGACCGTGAGGAGCCCAAATCATAACTGAGATCCTCTGAGGTTACTCTTCGAAGTGACATAGAACATATCCTTCAGATCCAGGCAGCAATTTGGAGTTGCTGCTGTAAATATATTAAATATGCTGGGCCTGTAAAATGGTGAGAAAATGAAGAGATTTCTCTAAAGAGTAATCCCTTTGGATCATGCAAATTAACGTAAGAATAAAACCAATCTGGAGAGGAGCTGGCTCAGGAGGGAGCCGGTAAGCACTGCAGGTTATCAGGACACAGATGACTAGATTAGCACCTCTCCTTTGTTTGCTCAAGGAATGGATTCCACCACCAGGTGATCTTTGGAGGCCACCTTGTCTTATTCTGTGGCTGCTCCTCTGCTCTCTCCCTGCCCTCAGGCTGTGCTCAGTGGAGGATCTGCTGCTGGGGCCAGGGCAGTGGGGTTTTCTGCCAGCTGGGGCTGGCTGGGAGCAGGAGCAGCTGCCAGGAGCTCCAGGGCCGTGCCTTGGGTGCCAGCCAGGCAGGGGTGTGCAGGGGGCCTGGGCTCAGGACAGCCACTCACCAGGCAGCTGCCCGGAAAAAACTCTGCACAAGGGTTCCCAGGGCTGCTGGGATGGGCTCGGAACGGGCTGTGTCCAACCTGTGTCCCTGCTGTGGCTGGAATGTGTCCCTGCTGTGTCCCTGCTGTGGCTGGAATGTGTCCCTGCTGTGTCCCTGCTGTGTCCCTGCTGTGTCCTGGTTGTGTCCAGGCTGTGCTGTTGTTGGGCACAGCCCCAAACTGGGCAGTCCTGCCAGTAAAGCTGCTGGGAACCTTGTTCCCTCTGTGCCAGCCAGGCTGGGGCAGGACAGGTCAGGGCCAGCAAAGTTTGGCCGTTTGTAACTTCAGCCTAATTATGCTCTGCAACCTCTGGCCCATGCAGAAGCAAGGATTGGCAGCAGGAGAAAAGGGCAGACATAATGAGGGCATAAGGGCCATAATAAGGGCCATAATAAGGGCATAAGGGCCATAATAAGGGCCATAAGGGCAGACAGGGAGGAGCTGGGTGCACTCTGCCCTGGGTGTGTGCGGGACTTACCAGGCCTAAGGTGACATCTTTAAGCACTCGGCTCCTACAGAACCGTCTTTATCTTTACTCACTTTATGCCCTTTGGTAGTGCCAGAGACACATAAAACCATAGAATCATGGAGTGCCAAGGGTCAGGAGGGACCTTAAAGATCATCTGATCCCAAACCTGCCAAGAGTGTTTAGGGACAAGTTCAGGTTATTGACAGGTTATACAACGCCAGTAAAGCAGCCACAGGCTCTTTATGGGGAGCAGTGCTGGTGAAGAACACCGCTTAGCGGGGAGGACTCAGAGTGCCTGGAACCCAATTTGGGGTATTTTGCCCAAATCTGGCCCTTTTTCCCCCGGTTTCTGCCCGCAGCGCCCTCCGGTGGGAGCGGCCGGCAGCGCAAGGAGCGGCGCTGTCCCCAGGGTCGCCTCACCCTGCCGAGGTGACAAAAGTCACCCCGAGCCCAAATCCAGAGCTGCGGCGACCGGCAGCCGGCGGTTTATGGCATTAGGTGATGGGCTGTCCCGCCTGCCCATCACCTAATGCCGCGGCCAGCAGCAGGAGACACGGACGTGACGGCGCTGCGGAGCTCAGGGGGTGCGAGGCGCGGTTCCGCGCGGCTGAAGGGCCCCGCAGCCCCGGGCCGCTCCGGGCTGCCATTGCCTGGGGACCGCTGTCACACAGGGAACAGCAGCAGGTCCCTGACCCCAGCCGCTTGCGCCTCTGCTCTGCATCGGCCAGGAGCTCGTTCCTGGAACACGGCTCCAGGGTTCGCGCGGAGGATGCCGCACAGTCCCCGGAGCGAGGCGTGAGCCGAGGCTGCACGCCGCTCCTCAGCCTGGGGGGCTGTTTGTCTGCGGGGCCGGAGGATGCTCGGCAGCCCTGCCTGCCTCCACCTCTCCTTCCCCAGCAGAGAGCACTGCAAGAGCAGCGTTGGGAGCAGTCACCTGAGGGCTGGGAGGGATTAGGACACGAGGTTCGATCTTGTGCAGTCTGACTGCACCTCCAGCTTTGCCTGTAAATGCCTATCACCCACTTTGGACTCTTTGAAGATGCTCTGTCTTGTGGTTGCTGTTCCCCTTCACCAAACACATCTCCGAGGAGAGATCAGCTCTAAAAAGCTCAGACAATCAGTGACTTTCTCCAAAGTCCTGGCACACAGAGCCATTGCACTGTTTGGGCACCTCACTTGTTTGAGCCAGACAGCAAAAGTACTCCCGGCCTCCTTGGTACAGCCAGGCAGACCAGAGGAAGGCAGGTTTTGTGTCATGCTGAGAACATATCAAAGCCCCAGCAGAGCGGGCCAGATCTGGGAAAACTCTGTGTTCCAGACACTGCTGGTACAGCCTGTTGAGCATTTCTAGGGAATTTCATGAGGATAAATGTGCACAGAGGCACCGTGGCCTCCACAGATCAGACACCGCAGGAGCCACATCAGGGGAAGTTCCTAAATTACTCCCATGCCAGTACAGCATGAACCCAGCCAGGAAAGGCTTGAGCTGGCTATTCCTGGGACTTGTTTTGTCTGGTGGCTTCCTACAAACTGGAGCAAGGAGTCACCAGCTTGTTCCACATCATTAGCAGCTGGCAGCTCCCCAGCCATTACCAGCATAGCCTGGATCTCACCCAGCATCTTTGAGATGAAAGACATTGCAGCACCACTGCACTCACTGTTTTAGGTCCCAGTCCAGCTCCCACTCAAGGCAGTTACTCTTTTTCCACTGACTACAGCTGGAGCTGGGTCTAACATTCCTGTAACAGATCTGTCTCAAGTCTTGAGTTAGATGAAATATTGGTCCAAAAAATAGTCCAAAACAACAGATAGGGGTCTGCAACTCCGCTATTTTCTGGCACCAAATAAAAAACAGCAACACAGTCAAGCAAGAGCGTGAGGAATTCTGTTTCCTTCCTGAAAACACCAAAGGTCTGAACTTGGAGCAGCCAAAGCTCCTGGTGAAAGGAATGTAGGGGCCCACTCTAAGTGGGTGTCTGTGGGAGGCTGTCACTCTTTCCAAAGTACATCCCTGCCAGGAGCACCATCAAAGAAATCTCTCTGGTGGTGACGAACATCCTGATAATAGCACTCATCTGCCCTCAGAATGGCCGAGTCTTGCTCACATTTTGGGAGCAGCCTTGGGAGACATGTATGTCCAAAGGAGCATCCAAAGTCATAGTGAAGAATATGTAGTAGAGCACAGTGAAGAGACACATCACTGGGCTATTCTGTCAGCAAAATTTTTTTGAGACTACTTTGAGTGATTCAATGGACATCCTAAAGGCTGTAAAGTAAATGCATATGGCTTTGATTCCTTCTATCTCTCATTCTGCAGCAAGTGCTTACTGACTTCTCCTGTTTCCCACGTGGAAAGATGAGGCACGAGGGCACAGAATGAGCAGGCAGGGATGAGGCCAGGGCAGACTGCCTTGCCCCAAGGTCAGCATGTGTCTGTCACACCCGCAGCTCCCTCAGGCAGCTGTGCTCGGATGCTGCAGATGGAGGGCCCGGGTGGTTACGAGACTTGGCCTCTGTTCCTAAACATCTTGTCAGTGCTAAAATAGTTCTGGTTCCACGCTCAGGGCCAAGGCACTGAGCAGCAGCTGTCAGTTTAAACACTGTCTCATGCAGCCACTGCAGGGCTGACCCACCCCGGAGCAGCAGCCCCTGAGGAACAAGGTGGGCATTCAGGGGAAAGGGAAACTGGGTAAAGTTATAGCTGGCAAAAGAGATTTTTTCCACACTAACACGGAACTGGATTCACAAGCTTATGGTAAGAAGATGCCACTGAGGCCCAGAGTGTTTTCCCTAGAAGAGGCGGTGTGAGCAGTGGGAAGGAGGGACTGAGAGCCCTGAGAGCCCTTGGGGAGCTGCTCAGAGCCTGTCAGGGCCAGCCTGGCTCTGCTGACTCAGACAGACACCCCTGCCTTTGGAACAGCCAGCTGCTGCAGAGAGCAGCACATCCTGACTTCACTTTACTCTGGGCAAGTGCTGAGACACCCCTGAAGGAGATGTGGAGCTCCTGGGGGACTGTGAGCAGCGCCAGGAGCCCACAGGAGCCCGCCAAGAGCCAGCACTACTGAGGTGCAGTGGGTGAGCAGAGCTCCTCCGTCCTTGACAGCTCAGTGCAAATACAGCCTAAAGGGTTTCCCTCTACAGGTAGAGGGTATATAGTCAGATATAGGGGATGTAGTCAGATATAGGGGTATAGAATAGATAGAAAGAATCCTGATTTTTGGAGGATTAAAAGGGGATCAATGGAGCAGGGTAGCAGCATCCCCCTATGTGAACCAACTTCCCTCCATCCCCTTAGCAAACTTCTCTGCAGGCAAGACTAGGATTAATGGGAAACATGTGGGAGGAGAGTCAGTGATCCAGGGCTCAGGACGAGCAGCTGAAGCAGAAGGAGCTACCTGGACCCCATTCAGGAGTGAGCTCAGGGACCAAACATCTCGTGAATGGGGAGTGGGCTGGGTGGGGAACTTACAAGGTACAGGGTCCAGTTGGGTGCTTCCCACCCTGCCAGGGCAGCACGCCAGTCTGGGAGGAGCATTCCAGCTCCAGCATAGCCCGGGGAGGAGAGTCACTCACCATTCCCTGCCTCTTCCACACAGCATCTCTTTCCAGCCCTCCCAGGTTGAACTGTCAGAGCTGGGACTCATGGTAGAGTCACCAGGGATGCTGCTAGAGCCAGTGGGGACATTGCTCCCTGCTGGGGACTAAAGATAATGCCATAATGCAAGTGAGCAGAATATTGTTATGCAGCAGAATGAGAGTTGCACCCAATTTAAACGCTGGCATCGTGGTGACAGCTGCATCACCTACGTGCTCTTGTCATCCCCCAGCTGTAATTACAGCAGAAACATGGGGGAACATTCTCAGTGTGACAGCCTTCTGAATAGCTGTTTTCCATGTTCCTGGTTCTCTGCAGTTTAACTAACAAAAAACTTGCAAGGATGCAATATCCTTCATCTCAACAATACCTCTCACCTCCTTGGATCTGCAGATAATCCCTTGATGCAATCTTTCCCTTAAAAATAGGAATTTTTGGAGAGGAATTAAATAACTGAAGGGAGGATGGAATGCACAGAGGAGAGGAGCTCAGTTACCAAAGGCTCTGCTCTTTTATTAGCTAACATCAGCATAAAGTGCTCAGTAAAATGGCTGCCCATCCCATCAGTTTTATTACCTTCCACATGTGCTTTTTTACTGTCACTAGCCTAGCTTTAAACAATCCTTTCCAACCTTTCCTGTGTCTTGATCTTTGCTGTCCTCACTCCAGAATTAAGTAACAAGGCTGTAAGCAAGCATTTTCCATGCCTTGCTGTGCAAGCTTCATTGGGTCATTCCAGGACCACTTCCTTCCCCTCATCCCTGGCAGCCTGGTTCTGCCGTGAGGTCTGTGCAGACTCCCTGAAATCACCAAGGCTCTCACTACAACATTAAAGCTCTGCCTGACCTTCAGATTTATCTCAGTAAATCTTCTGTCCAGCATGGCCTTAAAACAATCTGCTCTAACAGCCCAAAATGAGGATTAAGTTTTATAGGAACAAAAGCAATAATTGCTACAATTTGAACATATTTTCCCCTGGATTTGTTTTTTATTCAGTGAATGAGGATTTTCATTTAAATGTGTCCTGTAACATTGCAAATGGATACAGGAGCAATGAGCCAACAAGGCTCTTGTAATACAGCAATAAACCCCTCAAGGACTGTGTGTCCTATTGTTACAGCTTTATGGGCACTGCCTCTTTTTCTGTGAGTCTGACACTGTCAGCCACCAGATCCTTCCAGAAATCTCCTCAGCCAGCTGCCCCAGGAACCCCAGAATAAGCTGCAATGCCCTGAAACATCTCAGGATTTCTTTTGGGACCAAATCTGAACACAAGGATCTTTCAAAGCTCCGTCCTTTCCCTTTTTCCTGATGCTGAAGAGCTGCCCCAGTGTCACTGCTGCCAAAGCTTCCCCAGCCACATGCAGTGCCCTGGGTGCTCCCAGCCAGGGCTCCTGGAGCTGTGCAAGGGCTGACAGATGCTGATGGATGCTGACTTGCTCCAGGCTGTGCTTACTCACCAGAGGAGAATCTGTGGGACAAGGTGTGAGTAGGAAGCCTGTAGGGAAGGGGAACCTCTCCCACCAAGAATATGTGCTTTGTACCCTCCACTTCTCTGCTTTTCAGCCAGCCACTAAAATGAAAACCATGTGGAGGGGTGGAGCAGGAGGGCAGGGATTTATGGGTTGTTTTATAGGAGATGATATAAACCACTTTTATGTCAAGTTCTCTGTTGTGTTAATTTCCTTTCTCTTTCTCTTGCTCTTTCCTTAACCACATGCAGGAAGGAGAGGCAGAGCAGGAGAGCTCCAGGCTCTCTGCAGTCACAGAATAAATCTACCTATGGAATGCCTGTGGTCAGTGCCCAGCTACCTTTCTGTTACCATGCCACTTATTGCAACTTATGGCAGATAAAACCTGGAGCCAGGGCATGTCTTTGTGCTGTGGGCACACCAGTCTTGGTTCATCAGCTGTGCTGAAATGTGCCCTAAATGCCACCTTTTAATCTGATCCTCAGGATTCCAGTGCAGATTTAATCCCATTGTAAGACCTGCATGGCTCACAGCCTAAGGAGATAAGGCAGGTAGATGAAGGAGAATTATTTCTGTTTTATGGATTTATAGAGATAGCTGTGGGAGCTGGAAACAGCTGGCTGCAGGGGATGCCACTGTGTGATCTTAGGGTATGTTTGCCACTGAAAGAAACAGGTGACTGTGTGACAAATGCCATTATTTGATGTAGTTCACATTTCTTTGTCATCTTTGACTGAAACAATGAGGAAAAGCAAAGGCTGAGAACGGGTTAAGAGGGAAGGGGAAGCAGCACAAGCAGATTTTAAAAAATGAATTACTCTATCCAAGGCAAACGGCAGCCTGTTGATATATCTCACCCAGAGGGGACTGCAAGAGTGACCTCATGCTGCTTGTCAAACACAATCCCATCCCTCCCTAACTACCTAATGCTGCAGCTCTGTCTGTCTGGGAGCCAGCCCCACCTCACCAGGGCCAGCTTTGCCACGGAGCCAGAGCTTTGCCTGTCACTCACAATGGCTGTGTTATACAGCCTGCCCTGCTCAAGCCATTTGCTGGTAAACTGGGAGCAGCAAGCAAGCACCGAGTCCTGCACTGTTACATGCACACCGTGCAGAATGGTTGAGTGCTCAGGTGCAAGTTTAGGTCCTGCTTTACAAACTGTGCAAAACCCCTTTATTCACCTCAATATCACCATGAGCCTGAAGACTGGGTCAGGGCCTGGATCACATACGTAGCCAGGCACAGGGCTGGCCCAGCACTGCCTGCCCTAGTGCTTTCTCTGGCTTTTGCTATTCATCTCAAGGATAAACCCAAAAGTAAGCTATCACTGGCTAAATTCTAGAAGTTTCCTTGGTGCCAGAGACCCAAATTGCTGCTCAGAGACTCTGAGGGATGTGCCAAGAGGCTGCACCGCCTCGAGGATCCTTGGGAAACAGCCTGTGCTAAACCTCCCCCCTTGGATGTGTTTCGTGGAGCCATCCAGAGCCTCACTAAAGCCAAGGACAACACGGAGAGGTGGCAGGCAGTAGCAGGTGACTGGGTGTGATGGTGCAGGAGGCGTGATGAAAGGACCAGGTCACCCCTGTGCCTCAGCCTGGCACAGTTTGCTGAGAGCTCCGAGCACAGGCTGAGCTGCAGCCAGTTGGGCTTGCACAAGCAGCTTTTCACTGGGGTTTTATGGGACTCCCTGGGACCCCGGGCAGTGGCAGCCCCCCTTCCCCTGCCTCCTCACCCTGATGCTAAGCTGTTTTACAATTGCTATCTGAAGTCAGTGTTTAGCTGTTGCCCAGGTAACAGCTCAAACACGCCTCACCTCGTGGCCTCCCTGCAGCTCCACAGGGCTGCCCAGAGCTGGGGAGCAGAGCTGGTGCCAGGCGCTGAGGAAATGAGCTTTGCAGCCTCCCCGGGACATCCCAGATCCTGGAGAGCTTGGAGGAGAACCCTCCCCAGCCAGATTCCTGGGCAGGCACCTCACCCAGCACACCAGAGCCTGACACAAACCCCAGAGCATCCCCAAGCCCTGCAAAGCCACCAGGCAAAGGCACCAGCCCGCTGTCCCTGGCACCTCTGGGGTGCATCCTCTGGGGAAAGACGTGCTCTGACCCGTCTGGGAGTGCCACAGCCACACACAGCCCTGCAGGACACTGCTCCTGAGCCCCAGCACGAGCTGAGGGACAAGGACTCGGCTCACAGAGCCCTTCAGTCCCTGCAGGGGCTAAAGGAGCTGCAGTGGAGGCTGTGGCAGGCACTCAGCACTCCTCATTCAAGCAGCTCACTGGAGTCACGAGGAATATTGTCTGGGTAAAGAGGATCGTGTCAGGGCTGGTGTCTCTCCCCCAGCCTTCATATCAACTGTGCTCATCTCCCAGGTCAGAACACAGTTCTAGCAGTGTTGCTGCTTGGTATGTCATGACCACAGGTTTACCTTTCCAGGGCCTGTAAACTGCATCCAGTAAATCATCAGTGACTCCTCGGGGACTGACTGGCAGCTCTGTGCTCCCTGCAGCTTGGAGCCCTGCCTGCCTGCACGCCACAACCACACTGAGATGTTCCACATTCACAGGCAAGCCACAAAAATCCTGTCTCGATTCCCTGTTCCTCTAGGGAATGCTGTGGCCCTTGTCAGGGGGAGCAATGCTGTAAAGCTCAAGGCAGCATGAGAGGCAAGGAGGCTTTAGCATGGTCCTGACTGAGGGTATGGTCTAGTGAGGTTTCACCAGTGTTGACACAAAAAGTGTTTATAGCCAGTGCTCTGATGTGAGGTGTGATCCCCTGTTCTGTCAATTATCCATCATGGAACAGCCCCATAATATGACAAGAGTGCTCTCAGCTTCCAAGCAAAACCCAGGAGTGGGAAGGAGTTCACATAGTCCCCCTTACACAGCTATAGACAAGCTGGCCCAAGGTGGTTCACTGTCCTTCATCAAAATACAAATTATCCCCATCATGTTGCATGGGGAAATGCATCAGCTTTGCTGTGACTCCGCATCTGCCTGCAGAGGTTCCTGCTGCAGCTGTACCAGCGTGGCTTTAGCAGGCAGACCATGCTTGTTTGTCCTTCCTTTCCAGCTCAGCCCTGCAGCCACCCAGCACCCCACTGGTGCCTCAGTGCCAGGCCGAGCCCCAGCCCAGCCTCAGCTCGGAGCTGTCAGGGCCACTGAAGGTGAGGCTGTGATGTTCTGGACCCCGTGCACTCAATGGGGCATTGAAGCCCCTCAGGAAGGGATAAGGTCAGGCATTTCCTCTGGGCTGGGTGCCCAGCAGCTCTGGAGCACAGGAGGAAGAGATTTTCCAAGGCCCCTTCAGAGAGAGGAGCCAGTGCTGCTCTGGCATGGCAGGAGGAGAGAAGTCTCCTGCCAAGGCCCCTCTGGACCCCTGATCAAACACTTTGGGGCACCTCCTTTGTGCTGAGAGATGAAACCACTGCTCTCATGAATCTGGGTGCCCAATGCCAAGTTTAGATACAGTCTAGACGCAGCAGGGTATTTATAACCTTGGCACATGGCGTGGCAGCCAGTGGGGTATAAACAACATTCAAAAACCATGAGGCACAAAGTTATTTATACATCAAAGTGCTGAATGCAGGTACCACAGCCCCAGGGCAGGAGTCACAGCTTGCTGGGCACAGGGAGAAGCTGCACTGTCAGTGGGAGTCGGGGAGTTTGAGAATGGGACACAAGAGCAGGTGAGATCTAACCCAGCCCCTGAGCTCCACTGACCACATCCCCCCGGGAAATTTCACTATTCAAGAATAAATTTGATTTTACCTATTGCCACAAGAAATTAAAATGACTGAGGAGCAGCTTAATGGCTCTGCCATTACCTGAGATGTAGGCAAATCCCCATTCTATCACAACAGCAAAAACATCCATGTTCAGCAGGTAAAATTCACAATGAAGCTCTGCTGACAGTTTGACACGACTGAGTGGCAGCAGCTCTCTCACAAGAGTGAGAACTGACTCATTCATGACAGTAGCACAAGTCAGGATCTCTACTGCCTCTTGAACACAGGAGAACATGAGAGCAGTGAGCTCGCAGCTGCCCAGGCGTGAGGGAGTAAGGCATTACTGAATAGTCAACCTCTGCATCTCCTTGCAATTAATTCAATTTTATGCAACATAGGTGTAGTCTACTGTTTAGCAAGGTTTGGGTGACATTGTCCTGAGCTGACAATGAAGATAAAGATCTAGCTGAGAAAACAGAAGAATTACAGAATTATTTGTTCCAGAATTTTGGCTTGTTTATGGGTAAAACTGATCTCCTTGATCTCTTGGACTGAAATGGGATGGAAACACTTTTTTTTTTTTTTGCCTGGGAGCTGGAGCTTTCAGCCAGCTCTGGCTTCCCTGTGGAAACCATATCCATAGAGTAGGCTCACAAGATGATTTCATTTCCATCTTGGCCTTGATACAGGAACCAGGTAAGGGCTTTAGGTGCTTATGCTTCTCACCAGTGGCTCTCTGGTGTGTTATCAGCCTGGCTAAGTCATGTCTGGTGGCCCCTGATGTCCCAAGCCCCTGACACAAGGACACCCCGTGAGACAGCCTGGCGGGGACAGGCAGGCAGAGGGATGGGATCAGTCACTGATAACAGGCTGAGGGAAGTTTCCATGACAAATCTTCCTTCAGCCCTTCAGGGCAAGGAGTGTCACATCAAGAGCCTGGACACTGCTCTTCCCTCTCCTCTCCTGTCTTGCTACACAGGGTTTTGGGTTTCTGCCTCTGGGAGGGGAGAACCGGTTCTGCAGGGCACGGTGGGGGAGCAGCAGGGGAAGAGTGAGGTTGGACTCGTGTGGCAATAAATACCCATCTGTGTCCTTTGTGTGACTTACATGTCACCAAACACCTCAACCTTCCACCCGGAAAGAAATTTTTACAGACATAATTGGCTTTAATAATAGCTTGCAGGAACACACTACTTTCTCCTGGGAATCCCACGCACCGGGCAAACATCTGACCTACAAACCTCAGCCCTGAACACAGAGGTGTCACTGTCACTCAGAGATGGATTGCCCCAGCAGAAAGTTACTGCCCAAATATTAGCTCATCCTAGAAGTCAGAGAGAGGTCAAGGAGTGGAGTCCTCCCGTGCAATCACTAGGGAAGTGTCCCTTTTCCCTAGCAGGTTCTTAGGAGGCAAGGATGCCAGGGCTGTGCCTTCAGGTGTCTGCTGCCCTTTCTGTAATGTGCATCGAGGCCTTGGAGGGAGAGGGGAAGCACAGTCCAGGGACTTCCAGATCCTGGAAACCTCCTGGAGGAGGCCTTGCTGCCAGCAGGCAGGTTAGGATTTGCCAGCATAGCCTCTCCCTGTGCCCATTCCTGCCTGGGCTGGGAGAAATTAAATCAGCCCAGGCACTTGGACTGGATTGAGAGAGAGAGAGTGAGCAGTGGGCAGCACAGCGAGCCAGCTGAGGAATCCTGCACAGTACGTGGGTAGCACAAGGGTCCTTTCTCTGATTCTGAATCTGTGTATTCTGCTGGACCATTCCCTCACAGAGCAGAGGGCTCCTGGCAATTTGCTCACTTCTGTTGCAAAACCCATCACTTCTGAATTGATTTCTCCCCGCTTGGTGTGCAGACACTGCCCCTGGCCCGTGATAAGGGGATCATTGTTGGGCAGTTATAAATAGCTATCAGACACGGGCCACTAGGTCTGTGTTACTCACAGCAAGTGTGTCAGCCAAAGTTCTTCCATCAGGAAACTGCATTTCCCACCCTTTGTCTGTCTCACACTCTCCTCCCTTCCTAGAGGTATCTGAAGTATTAACTCCTCTATCTCCAAACTGTTTTCCTCTCCAGTTTCCCCTCCCTCCCCTTTCTCCAGCACGGCAAGGAGACAGTGAGATACAGACACTCACTTTAGTGAGGACTTTGTTCATTGGGATCCTCTCCTGCCCTGACACCAGGGTTTGGAAAATGCATTCTGGCAGAACAGGGACGTGCCTGAGCAATGCTGCCCTTGTGACAATAATTAATGCGATTTAAGCAATGAAGAAGCTACAGTCAGGTGGTAGCAGTGAGTCAGAGTAGACAGAAGTGAATAAGGGATGGAAAGTCACAGCACTGAGTTGCTCAGGACACACTGCCCGAGTCTGGGGCAAAGACCTACCAGAGGCAGCAGTGGATCCACTGAGGACAGGGCAGGGCTGCATCTGTGCCAAGTGGCCCTTTGTCACAGTCCATGGGAATCTCAGCTGGGGAGACAAAATTGAGGTTAGGCCATTTTAGGTGGCAGTGAAAAGGCTGGAAGGGTATCAATGCTGTTCCCAAAGAGACAGCTGAGATTGCAGAGAAATTAATGTTACACAATCGTCTTTCATAGAGACCCAGGGGCAGGTGAAAGGGAGGGCAGGGTTGTTTTTCCCTGAAGTATCTATACTAGCTGTTCTCAGAAGTTACTGAGCAGAAGACTCAATTACACAAGTTCCTAATATAGCAAGTTATATGATCATGGGCTATGTTTTTAAAAATTTTGAGTCACCCATTCGTCCACTACTAATGGTAAAGGTCTTTACTCTGTGGAAACTCTTCCTAGCAGAGATTGAACTGACTCAAAGGAACATTTATTTTGGGAGACTGTCCTTTAAAAAGAAAACAGGGTGAAAAAAAAAATAAACTCTGAGCACTATTCACGTTTACTCACGACGTAAGTGAACTGCTTCCTGTGCAGACAGAGCAACGCAGAAACCAGGCAACACCCAAACCAGCAGCCCCGTGTCGTGGTCAAGAGAGCTCTGGACTGGAGTTCAAGACGCTGTGGCTCAGTTCCCAACTCTTCTCTGGCCTTTTGCTGCCATTCAGTGAGTCAGTTCATTGCTCTGTGCCTCAGTTTCCCTGCTCTGTAACAGGCAATGGTACACACATCCTTAGGGATCTGCCCCTGAGCACTGCTGAGAAGGTTCACTTCAAATATCACTTCTGGAGGGCTTGCCTAATTCAGCCCCAGCTCATCCCATTCCTCATGTGTTTACTGCACTTCATTCCCTTTAAAGGATCCTGTACTTCAAACGCTTTTCCTTAGAGTAAAAGTGGGGAAAAAAATATACTAATAAGTAAACAAACCACAGCTCCATCAGCCAGCAAGAAAAAAACAAAAAAATGCAGACAAAGAGACTTATTTGGCTAGGTGACATCCTGCCCAGCAAATTCCCAATTGCCTGGGATGCATCTTGTGAATGGAACAGTTGTGTGTGCTCGAGTGAGGGTGTGTCCAGTCTGGGGAGCAGGGGGAGATGGAAACCGCACAGAAATGAGCTCCTGCAGCTGGGGAGGGGGAGAAGGGTGACCCCAACACGGCCAGGCCAGAAGGCAGCCCCCCTTTCTCAACCATGTCCTCCTGAAGGCAGCAGGGGTGGCCCTGGTGTCTGTCTGTGGCACCCCGAGCTGTGGTTTCAGATCCTGTCTGCCCTGAGTTCGACGGAGCAGCACTGAAAGAGAGAGGGAGGGAAAAAAGAGAACAGCCTAACCCCAAATCTCTTTAAAGGAAGTCAAAGGGCAGATGTTCCTTGCTTCCTGCCACAGCTGCCATCGCCTGTGGTTGTGGTTGCTGTGTCTGGAGCTCAGATGTGAGAGACTGAAGCTGCACTGGAAACTCCCCCAGCTCGGTGCCTGCTCATCTGCAGCAGCACCTGGCAGCAGGGCCTGCAGAGCCCTGGGGAGGTTGTGTTTCTGCTGCCTGGGGTGGAGAATGTGCAGAAAAGGTGTTCTCCCCTCAAAATATACCATAGGTAAGCATGACACTGGTAAAAGAAAAAGTGTGCTTTGGACTGGTTTTTGAAGAAATATGTCAAAAAACATTGCTCCCTTCAGCCCTTTATTCTGAGGCACCAGGGAGACTTAAAGACATTTATATAACAGAAGGAAAGGTGCCTTTTGGGCTCTGCCTTTATAGGTGGCCAATAGCTTTGACACAGAAGTGATATTCCCCTTTCCACCCAAATGAAATATTTTTGTCAGAAGAGAAAATGAAATAACTCCCCACACCCTGCCCAACCATCTCTTTTCTATCTTGTTTTACTGCACACAAACATTCTCACTCCCTTTTGTGATGCAGGTGGATGAAAGAACCACGTTTCAGTGAGATAAAACACAAATGCATGTGCTTTGTTGTGGTGTGGAGCAATGAGAAGGTATTTTTTTTAAAGCTGGGAAGCTTCCAATTGGCATGATGTCCTGTGCTAGGAAATGCTCCAGAGACTAGGAGGATGTATAGAATCAGGCATGAAATGTGTATATTTAGTAAATACCATTATATTAGGTCATGTTTCTTCACATTGCTCCTCTGTAACTGACTGCATATGAACAAAACAAAAAAATAAATACATTTGTCTCTACTACAGAAAAGAAATTGTAAGCAGGCAGAACAGAAAGTGAAGCAGACCAGCTGCATGGCATATTTTGGCCACTGCTGAATAAGTGGAGTGTGTAAGATGGGCCAGCATGTACACACATGGCTAGCAACTGCTCACAGGTCTCCTGAGATCAGAGCACAGTGAGTAATCCCAAACAGCTTGGGGAGGCTGGGCAAGTTGGCAGTAAAGTGGAACTAGAAGCAGGACATAAACAATTTATCTAAACTATTGACAAGCTTAATAAACCATATTAGTTGTGTCCCTGTAGGTAGAAAACCCTTTCTTTTCTGCTTGAGATATAGAGAGGGCAGCAATTACAGTCCCAGTTAAAACATGTGCAGTGCCCAGGGGTGAAAAAGCACTGGTATATCACAGCAGGGTTTCTCTGGGCAGGCCAGAGCCTCAGGGCTGCTCTTCCCTGGAGCACGGAGCTCTCTCTGTCTTTTATTTAATTGTGGTGTAATCCTGATCAGTTCCAGCTCCTCAGCAGGGCTGTGCAGGCAGCAGGGCTGTCTGTGCCAGGGCAGGGGCAGGACACTGCCTGCTGACCCCTCTGCTCTCTGTTCAGTATTCCTTGGACTGAACTTCAGGTGAGCTGAAAACATTGCACAGGTGTCATTTCCAAAACCAGGGGGAACAATTCCATACTGCCCTTGCCCTGAATGCTCTACCAGAACTAGTGTTAAATGCATGACTGTCAGTGTTTAGTTCTGCTGCATGGGCCTCACAAGCAGAAAATCAGAGAGAAAAGGCAATATAAAGAAAGCAATGTGCAGCATGAATGGAACAGAGCTGTTGCGATGCTCTGATGTAGACATGAAGTTGTGTCTCTCTGGGAGCAGCAGTTAAAACTTTTTTTTAAAAAGAATAAAGAGTCATGTAATCCAATGAATAGGTCTTTCCAGGGCTGAATGGAGTGGGCTAACACTGGGGGAAGATGGGAGGGTGTTATATCTGTAATCACAGCTTGCAAAGCCACCAGACTGACAGGAAGAGTTGCAGTCAGAATGTGAAGGAGCAAGACCAGAATCAGCCTGAGGAGGTCACAGCACCACGAAGTCAGCCCAGGCCAGGCTGGAATTGAGACACTGTGTGTGCCCAGGCGAGTGTCTGAGCCTGCCCACTCCTCAGTGCTGCCCAGCTGTGAAATGGAGATGACAGGGGCATTGTGAGCCCGGGCTCGTGAGCGTCTGCCAAGCTCCCAAATCCGCTGGCGGAAGTTGCTGCACAGCAGGAGCACAGGGTTGTTGTTTTTCGGGTTTGTTTTTTTTTTTTTTCTTGAAAACACTAAAGAGATGAGCAATTGAAAGAGTAACCAGCATAGTTCAGTGCCTCTTTAGAAACGCCTGGTGGAATCCCAGCCAGCCAGGGAAAAGGGCTTGTGAGGGAGATGGGAAGTGCTGCTGATGCCAAGTCCAGCGAGAGAGCTCTGGCACAAGGGTGCTAAAAGCATCCATCCCTCTCATACTTGCCTGTGAGGAGGGGAAAGAAAAAATAACAAAAAAAGGAAAAGAGAGGGAAAAAAATTAAGGGAAGGAGAGGGGGAAAAAAGAGAGAAAAAGAGAGGGAGGGAACAGCAACCCAACGTTGTTGGAATAACTCAGCTCGCTGTAGCCTGTCCAACAACAGCCCTGGCGGATCATAAAACAGCCTCTCACATCCATGTGGTTTTTGCTGCTAGGAGACAAGGTACAAAACACACAGCCTCAGCCGGGCTCTATAAAACCTTATATTCCCCCTCAGACCCAGAGTTCATCTAAAGAATTTGCATCACCTAATTAGAACCAAGTTTTAAAATAATCAAAAATAGTAAAGTAGAAAAAATGAATAGCCCCTTTCCCTTCTTCACCCCCTTTTTGTGATTTTAGTTACCATAAAACTTGAAAAGTACCTTTCTAACTTTTCCAAGCAGAATTTCCACACAGAGGTTTTGCTGGCAGGTCTTAACTACTGAGCACGTTTGAAGGCTAAATCACTTCCTCTCCGTGGTACCCATTCTCCTGCCTCCCTGGGGAGAGCTGCTCACCTGAGAAGCACAAGGAGCCCTCAGCTGCTGTTGGCACCTGTAGGGTTGTTTTTCTGCAGAGAGGATAGGAAGCCAACCTTTGCTTTTACAGACACTGAGATAATGTTTCTCTTTTATTTTCATTCGTTTTATATCTTTATATTCTCTTTCAGTTGTACACCGAGAGGAAACACGCAGTGGCACAAGTGCTTGAACTGGTGTTGTCTCTTTGTAACAAAGACACTCCCAATTTACCTGGGGAACTTTACCGCAAAGAATTTTCTTTGTGTGGGAATGCACAATCCCTGCTAATCCAAATTCCCTGGGCAGTTCCATCTGTACATCCTCCTGCCAACCCTGTCCAGGGCCTCCCATGCCTGCAGCTCACCAGGGGTATGAAATGTCCCAGCAATTCTGGGGCTGGCTGAGAAACCCGAGGGCTGGCCAGCACAAGCCGAAGACGCAGCCGGGTTTGTGGCTGCCCTGTGCCCCTCGTGCCACCCCGGTGGCAGTGCCGGTCAGCTGGGCAGTGTGAGCTCTTGGGAGCAGCTGGGTGATTCACCTGGCCCCTGTCCAGGCACTACAACCAGCACAGACCATGGGCAAGTCCTGCCTGCCCTCACACAGAGCCACAGAGCCATTTGTGTCGGAAAAGGCCTCATGGAGTCAAACCATTCCCTCAGCACTGCCAGGGCCACTGCCAGCCCGTGTCCCCAAGTGCCACATCCACACAGCTTTTAAATCCCTCCAGGGGTGGGGACTGCTGGGCAGCTATGCCAGGGCCTAAAAGCCCTTCTGGTGAAGACATTTTTCCTAATGTACAACCTAAACATGACCTGATGTAACTCGAGGCTGTTTCCCCTCGTCCTGTCCCTTGTTCCCTAGGAGCAGGGCCCGACTCCCACCTCAGGCCTGTCCTTGGCTTTGTTCCCTGTGCAGCCACACTTTATTGCTCTGGCTGAGCTCTCACAGAGGGGCTCTGAGGAGGGGACATGCTGCACTGTGGGTTTGGGTTGTGTTTTGCTTGCAGAGGCTGTGAGCAATGCTCATTCCTGGCGGGTGGATCACGGCCTGGCTTCCGGAGAACGCAGCTCAGGACCCTGACAGGGAGGGTGGGGCAGCCTGGACACCCTGGAGGATGCAGCTGTATCCTCCTCGCCAGCCTGCACTCGCATTTTCCTTCATCAGACCTCTAGCAAGGGCTGCACCTCCTCTCCTTGCAGCCCCAATGACCACTGGGCTCCTCATGAGCCTGCTGGGTCCAGCCGGCCTCAGTGCCCGGCTGGTGGCAGGGGGGAATGAAACACCTCCACCCTGGAGAGGGACTGCTGTAACCGGACCTCTGCAACTGAAGTCCACCCTCAGAGTGCTCCAGTGCCCACAGACAGCAGCGAGGAGCTGCACTGGAGGCACTGGGGTCGAGGAGACCTGGTGGATGCTGTGTGCGTCACTGCACCGAGAGGAAAATGTTATCTCAGGGAGGGAGAGCAGAGAGAAAACAAGAATCCTGAGGATCCCATGCTCAGAGGATGAGAGGGGAAAGAGGTCAGTTCCTGACAAGCAGCTCAAAACAAGCCCATTGTTCTGAGTGAGACTGTCGTCCCTCTTTCACTAGGTGTTACCTGGAAAATCCATCTGCCCCTTCCCCTCCCCTGGCCATTCCTCTGCCCTGGCAACTGGGGAAATTTGTGAGACAGCTGAAATGGCACCAGCTTCCTGGCTGGTCTCCCTCACCTTCCTAGAGGGAAAGCAGCAGCCCTGAGCTGCTGTCTGGAGGAGAAAACATGAACCAGAGAATGCTGTGGGAGAATAGGACCAGGCAGCCCTGGGAAAGACCCTGTTTTTGGCAGAAGCACCACATCCCATGGCAGGACACTTAGATTTTGTGACTTGTGTGTTTTTTCCTGGCCTGTCTATATATTTGCTCTGTGGGTTCACCAGCCAGAGCTGCCCTGTAGCAACACACACCAGGATTAGAAACCCTACTAGCCCAGACACATGCTGCTTTCTGATCTCCATACTTTTTCCACTACCTACTGTCACCTTCTGGAAAGGCTAAAAGGCACAGACATTTTTCTAGAAGAATGAAAAAACCAACATCCAGGCCTTTGTATGTCAGAAAAAAAAGTCCAAATCTTTTCCTTGTCTCAACTCCTGTGAAACAACTCTCTTCTGGGTTATCTCATACTTATTCCAGGGCTTATCTGTAAGACATTTCAATTCTGAGCAGAGCTCTTGTCCTGGATTTTGCAACCTAATAAAGACTGTAGCCTAGCAAAATGATGCTAAACCAGAGTTTTCTGTCATGTCCACACTGCCCTTGCCCCCAGCACCACGCCCTGTGTGGTGTCAGAGCAGGCTCCACAGGTGCACGTGGAGCACATCAGCCTTTTGCAGAAAATGGTTGTTTGAAACACTCCTTGGGACCGTAAGGCCAAAGAAAGGACCCTGCAGAGCCCAGTGGTGCACAGAAAATGAAAACATTATGCTCCCCAAAATGCTGCTGTGGGGAAGCAATGCTGAGGAGGGAACTTTTGCCACGCGGATTTATGGTTGCCTTGGCTCCCAGCCAGCTGGAATACCCCAGCCTGTGGAGAACCTATGGAAGTGAAATGCTGAGGAAGTTGTACATCCTCTAGAAGAATCAAGTAAAAACAAAGTGCAAGCTTGATAAACACGGTGTGTGTACACTGTTAAAAGGGACTCTTTCTGCTGGGTTTTGGCTTTGTGTCTAATGCTGCTGGCCAGAAAGGCTAGTTAGGAGCAGGAATTTGGGATTTCTTAAAAATGACAGCATTGGAAAAATGTTGAAATGTTGACATTTCCCACCAAATGAAAGTTTTGGTTTCTTTTTTTGGTCAGGATCCATCAAACTCTGTCATTTTCCTTCTTTTAAAATCATATCCATATTCAATATGATTGTATGAGCATGATTCTTCCAGTGTTTAAAAGAGAACATGAACATTTTATGGATTACATACCTGCACCTTTATTTGTCAAGAGAGAATCAACCCACCTAAAACTTTTTAAGCTTTATGATTTTCTTTCTTTTCTGTTTTTTTTCTTTTTTTTTTTTTTTAACCCCGATCTGCTTCTTCAGCCTGAGGGGGCTTCGGGATCAGCTCTGCCATTAGGAAAAGATCAGTACCTGCTTTAGCCATGAGAGGCACAAAAACGTTTTCAGTGCTCCTCTGTGAAACCTAGGAGATGCACTACATAACTGTCAACTCCATCCCCTAGCTCCTGACCTAGAAATATTTCCATTTCGGAGACACCAAGCATCCCCTGGCATGGCCCCAGCCAACTCAATTCCATCCAAAAGATGGCAAAGAGGTGAGAACTGTGCAGTGCCTGCCTTCACACGGCCACCTCTCCTGCCAGGCTCTCTCAAGTCAGCTGGACAAGAGAAGGAAGGAGAAAAAACCCCAAAGCCTCAAGACTGTTTTTATTTATGATCACGTTCATGGGCCACTCTTTGTCTAGACAGCTGGTATTAGCATCTGAAGCTGTCCTGGAACCTAAAATACCATTTATCTACAGGGGAAATAAAGCCCTGGATTAAACATAAAATAAAGCCCTGGGAATTGACATGGGGCCCAAGGAGACCAAAGGTAACAAGATCGAGAGCAGGCATCTTTGTTTGTCTTGGCTGTAGGGATGTTTTCTCAGAAAACTAAACAAAACAAAACAACTTCCCCATCCCAGTAACCTCCGCCCCCCCAATAATTTGGCTTCAGGAGGGTATTTCCTTTTGCCTCTTCTCCTCCCACCTTTGTTTGATTGCTTTAAGCATATCCCCATCCACCACCCACAGCAAAGAAGTTTCCAAACTGATTAAAAAGTGGGACTGGAGAGGGGCAGCTCCTCCTTCCAAGGATGTCCTTGGAACTGTGAGCTGCTGTTTTCCTGCAGAGAGACTCTGAATGCTCAAGAGTGCTAAGACCTTAAATTTTACTTTACTAGTGCCTAATGTGGGGTTTTCTCATGTAGCCATTCTGGAAGACCCTAAATCATACTTAATGAGACTATCGATTACAGTTGGTTGTCCCATTTTAACATTTAATCCAAGGAAATCTGCCATTTTAATCTAATGCAGACAGTAAAGAAAATACAGTGAAACAAAAGGTCAATGCTAGATTAGGACGAGGGCTTAAAGCAAAGCAAGAGATAGCTAAAATGTCACTGTATTTAGGTGCTTCTCTTTAAAAATCAGCCTTTCCAGCAATATAGAACAGTCTGGAAATAAAGCTGCTTGTTGGTGGCACACCTGGAGCAGAGGACTCATTTCCAGCCATGAAAGAGAGCTCACATGCAGCCTGATGCAAACTACCTGTGTTCTAAAACTCAGCCAATAAACATGCTAGGTATGAAATATTCCTCCTCTGTATGCTTTGTTTAGAGGCCTTTGGTAGTGCAAAGAACACCCAGCACAAAAGGCTGTGAATTCCAAATTAGGGCTCAGCCTCCCTTTCCCTTGCACGCTCCCTGCAGTCCCTGGAGCCTCTGCCACGTTTCCACAGGGCCACTTTCTGTTTTCTGTGTTCACCTGGCTCTGGCCACTGCTGCAAGCCTCCATTTACTGGACCACGGTCCTGACTCCAGATGACCAAACTCGTCACAGTGAGAGAGACTCTGCTGATGAGATCAGGGTCTGAAAAGACAAATTCCAAAGTGCAGAGAGAAAAGGATGTTTTCTTTTCCGCTGGACAAGACACAACTTTTCTGGCAGGCCCAGGCAGGACAGTCTGTCCACTTTGGCAATACCCTGCACGCCTGGATGTACACAAGTGTGTTTTTACATGCAGCCTGGTTTGATTACTCATCTCTCTCCAAGAGAATTTGGCAAGAGGGATATCTGAGAGAACTTAGAAACAGCACAGTCTGCAGCGTGCTGCTTCTCTCACACAACTTCCAGCACCCTTTGGAGCCACTGAGCACTCAGAAAACACCCAGAGAAAATCCCCCTCCGTGCTGCATCCCTGGAGATGCTGCAGCTCAGCCTCAGCTGCCTCAGCTTGTACCCACAGACCTTCATCCAGCAGCTCAGAACACTGCACCAGCCCCAAGGCCAAGCCCTCCCCCCTTCCCAATTACGATTCTGAACCTTTGCCAGAGTCATCTGGTAAAAGATTCACACGTCAAAGGCTTTTCCTGACCAACAATCTTTTTGCATCCTGGCCTCTTCCAGAGTTAGATCTGCTCTTTCAGTGTCCACCCCTCCTAAAAACACTGTTTAACACCCATCTGGGGAGATAATGTTTAGTGCTGGTGCTCAGTTCTTCTAAACTGCAAGTTAAACTAACTGGGAAATGAATCATAGCTTGTCTTGGGATTCTCATGCTTGTTTAGGTTGCAAACACCCCACCTGTTTGACCATAATATTCTTTTACTTGCCTTTGCTGTTTGTAGAGAAAGATACACCCCTTGTGCTTACTGAAAAGTTCTTGTGATTAGTGCCAGTGCCAGGCAACCTGAGAGAGGAAAACAGGTTTATTCTAGTGAAGGCCATGGTTAGTCTTGATTATGAACTTCAAAACATAGTTAGCAAACACAAACACAAGGAAACACAGACCTGTGTGCCACAAGTCTCTGCTGTAAATGTTAGGAATCCTCCCAGATCCATATTCCAGACCCACAATCTGCAAGCCCACCTCAGGAGTCTCTGAGCCGTAGGATGCAGCTGCTCAGGGTTGGTTCTTGTCCTGTCTCTCGCCCTTTTCAACTCCAGGATTTATCTATTTTTTAAATGCAAATAAACCAGTCAGATTGAATATGAAGGATCACCTTCTTTTTAATAAAAAGGATATTACCACACAGCACTTCACTTTGGAATAGGTAGCTGACATCTGTGAGAGCATTAGTTGAAAACATTCATATCTATCCAAGTAGGATGCATCATAAGGATCTTGAGTGGTCATTCTTCTAGGTTTTCCTTTACAATCAGTTGTAAATTTAATTTAATCCTGTAAATGTTTCACTGCTGTAACTGCCTATTGTGCAGCACATTTTCAGTCAGTTTTCATTTAACACCATTTCACAAAGAGCACATGTGAAACACCCCACAGCTCACTGTTGTGAGGGTTTACTGTGTCAGGGGTGTTATCAAACACCACAGCCAATAACTCCTGAAATCCTGAAATCTCTGCACTCTCCATACCACGTCAGAATGAAAAATGCCCAAGTGTCAGCCTCAGTGATCAGATTTCCTCCCTTGTCTGCTTGATTCCCTGTGTTCCCCTGCGTTTCCATATAGCTCATTAAACAGAACAAACCTTTAGAGAAAGAGAACGTTTGACATGATTAACTACCTTTGCTGGTAATGTGTGCAACCCACCCAGGTGTCTAGACAGTTTGAAAAACACAGATCATATTTAGGAGGAACAGCTGGTACTCCTCAAGTCTCTCTGCTGGACCTCAGATTAAGGAGAAACAGACCTTATCAATATTAGGTAGTTCTCTTCCAAAGAAAACATCCAGCCTGTGGCAGGAAATTAACTTACTGCTTTGGTGGATGGCACTTTACCTGCAGCCTACCAGGGAGTTCTGCACTCTCAAAGCTTGTGTTTTGAGAAAAGTGAGAGAACAAAGAGTTCAGACCTGCTTCCATTGTGGGAAACCTTCAGTATTTTTTCATAAAAGGCAAAAATATTATCAACATCTGTGTCCTACCAGATTCCAGTTTAGGCAGGTGTTTTTTGCCTGCCCATGTACCTTTTAAAAAAATAAGTTGGAGAACCTGTTTGCTTGTGCAGGCTTTAGACTGAAATTTTGTTAGGTGCTCCTAAAAAATGGCTTAATAAGAGACTCTGAGAGGGAACAACGACAGGCTCTGGTGAGAACAGGCATTATAGGAACTCCTCAGGACAAACCAGGTGTCTCTATAAGGTGACCCAAAGTGGTTCCTCTGTCCTGGCCCATGTCCCACCCAAGACCTTTGCACAGAAGAGCTTCCCTTGGCCACGAGCTGCTGGCTGCAGAACAGTCACACATGATGGCAGAGGCCAGAGCAATGCTGGGCACCCAAAAAGTGTGGACAGGAGTCCTCTGATTATTAAAAGATAAATTATTAAAAGTTAAAAATTGCAGGTTAAAGCCATTTAATGAGGGCTCTGGCCCAGGATGCCCCATGTGTACAGGATGAGCTTTTCCAGGGGTGTGAGTGGGGCAGAAGCACAGAAAGCCAAGGAGGTGCCTCTGAACAGGATGACAAATGGGACTGTTCCCAGGTAACAGATTTTACACAAGCAATGTGCCAAGGCCAGGTCACCCAGCACAGGTGACACCGGTGGCGGTGCCATAGCCAGGCTGTACCTGTCCTGTGCCAGGAGCAGGGTGGGAAAGCAGCACCAGGGTGCCACAGGAACAGAATGCACAGGGCAGCCCCAGCACCCGCAGGGAAGAGCAAACTGTAAAACATGAGGCAGACACAACCTCTGACAGCTGCTTCAAATAGTTTTCTGTCTGAAGGGCAGACAGGCCTGCAAGAGTTTCAAATGAAAACATGCAAAGGCAGGATCAGTGCTTCAGTGTGTTTTGTGCAAGCATTGAATGAGTTCTGCTCCTTTCAGCACTGCCTTGTAAGCCAGGAAAGGCTGTGCTTTGGGTTAGGTTTTTAATTTTAATAAACTTTACTAAATAAATCACTGTATTTCCTTCTCCAGTTAAATGCAACTTTGGCCTAAGATCAACAGCATTAGCTGTGCATAGGAAGTGTGTGGGAGAGAAGGGGGGCAGTGTGCTAGGAACTGTTTTTCATGATTGTCTTACCTTATGCAGGAGAAAAGGTGTGACTGCCAAAATAAGTTCTTAAAAGTCTGACGCACGTTCTTTCAAGTTCCCACATCTCAGGCCTGGGGAAAGGGAAAATTGCCCTGATACTGGCAAGGGCCTTGACAGGTACAGACTGGTGGCTGGGCTCCAACAGGGAAGTTGTTTGAGCTCAGAAATAAATTCTCAGTCCAGCAGACAAAGGAGAGAATTGGCAATCGTCTTCCCCCCTCCAAGTTTTCCTGTCCTGACATCGTCACAGCTTTGGTGAAGATCCACAGGCACAGGTTTGTGCAGGAGTGTAACCTGCACCCAGGACAGGCTTCCCTTTGGAGAGGAATGTGACAAGGCTGCCAAAGAAGGATGACATATTTCCTTATCAGCTGCTCAACTCCTCCACTGAACGCTTCCCCCCTCGCACGCTTCCCTAGACAAATTACTTTCACAAAGCCTCAACTCACAGGAAGAAACAAAAGCTACTCCACTGCTTGTCCAGAGCACCAGGATGCCAATGCTCTCTGCAGAGTGGCTGCAGCACAGGCAGGCTGTCAGGGCCAGGAGCCTCCCAAAAAAACGCAGGACCCGTTCCATGTGCGTAACGGTGATGAGTCAGCAGCAGCAGGAGGACGAGGTGCTGGCAGGGCAGCAGGGGTGGCTTTCCAGGCAGTCCTGACACAAGCAGAACTTGCAGCTTTTCCTGCTGCTCACAGAGGCAGAGATCTGCCTGCCACCATGCCAGGGCTGGGATGGAGGCAAGAACAGCAGGGGAGCAGAGCACCACTGATTTATTAGCACTTGCTAATCTGTGATATCATTTGTTGATTCCAGCAGGTCCAATCCCCAGCTCATGACTTCCTCCCCTGTTGCCATGGCACTGTACATAAACACTGCAGGCTCCCAGCCCCGAGCAGGTCATTTGTTTCAAATATTCCATGCAGCTGGAACACAAGCCTGTTTGGGTGTCTGGAGCTGAGCATGAACTAATTCCTCAGTTTTCTGCACCCGCCCCACCTTCTGCAGCCTCCAGCCTTAACTGCAAGGGACCTGGGCAGAAACAGGCACAAAGGCAGAGTTTCACTGTCCTCTGCTATCTGCAGCAAACCAGAACTGTGATTACTGAATATGCTGGATGCTGAAGCTCAAGATCTACAAACTCTTGCCTTAATCATGTGGTTTTCCACATGTAAGAGACACCCAAAATTTAAAAAAATCTTGTCTTGACTAGAGACAAGGGGCAAGAAACCACTTGCCTTTTTTTTGAGCTCTCCCTCCCCACTACCCTTACTAGGCAGGTCTCAGGCTGTAGCTGAACCTCACATGGTGCTCTGAGTGTGACCTGATGAAAAGGTTTGGCTTCCTCACACAGCTTGGTGGCTGCAGGAAGACAGAGAAGTGTGTGGACAGGAGGAGGACTTGGAGCCTTCACCATCATGGACAAAAGCATCACCACACTTGGAGAGGCTGAACCTCAGCGCTGACACAACGTGGGAGCATCTCTGACTTGCACAGGTTGGTGAGAAGGCACAGCCAGCAAACAGCTGCACAATCAGCTGCAAACCAAGTTCCACCAGGAACCCAAGGCTGGCTCAGCACAGATTATCCTCAGCTCCATCTCTGAGGCCCTAAAGGCAGCTGCACACACTCAGGTTACCACACCTCACGCCCTGCAGCCTGCCCTCCATCTGCACACACTTGGTAGATGCCAGCTTTAAACTGTTGTTCTTCCAAGCAGAGATAAGGCCATGACAGCCCCTGCTCTGCCTGTTGGGGCAGGCTTCTTGGGAATAAGCTCACTGCTCATGTAGAAACAAAGCACGAAGAAATCTGATCATTTCATGCAAATAAAGCCCATCACCAAGTAATATTTAATGAAGTTTATTAGGTTACTGAGTATTATCTACAGTCATAAAATAGAAAGAATTTTAAACTGTACAAAGTAACATCCTGGTGAAGTGAGGAGAGATGGAAATGAGGGAGCACAAAGAGCTTTAGAAGTAGGGAGAACACAGCTACTTCCCTGGAGTTCTGGAAGACACTGGTTCAAGTTGAAGGCAACCAAGTAGGGCTCCACACACATTGAATTTTGTGTCCCACCCTGAAACAGAAACTAGTACAAACCCCTACATTGAAAAAAAAGTCATATAATATTAGAATAAAAAAGGGGCACATCACACCCCACCCAGTCTTGGCACCAACTCTGTGCTTTAAAAAATATACTATGCAAGTAGTTTATTTTCAAAAAGGTACCCTACAGCAGCTGTTTAAAACATGTTCTTATACATACACCACAAATATATATATTAACATTTTCAACAACTAAACTCATTTGTACCTACACAAAACTGAAGGGATAACTCAAAAGCAAAATAAAAAACCAAACAAACACAAAACAAAAAAAAAAAAACCAAAACCAAACAATCACACAAATATTTTTCAAGAAAAAAAAACCACAAAGAAATGTGCAAAATAACCCCAGAAAGGCAGCATAGTAACCTGTGGAGAGGTCAAGAGAGCAGCTCCTGCTAATAAAGGAGTATCATCCTCTTTACTTGGCTACTGAGGATCTATTTGGGATGTGCTGATTGTGCCTGATTGCTTGTCCTGTTTATTGCAGTTCTCTCCTGCTCCCCAGCTCTGGACAGGTTCAGGTTCTTCTCACTGTGCCTGAAGGTCACCCCTGGCCTCTGTTCCACCCTCACCAGTCCCAGCCTGCAGCAGTCCTGCAGCCACTCTCTGGGACAGCCTCCCACCCTGCAGGGCAGAGAGAACCTTCCTGCTGCAGAGCTCAATGGACATTAGCTTGGTCTGTGACAGAACAAAGCCAGCTTTGGATGAATGTAAGCAGCTTATCCAAGAAGAGAGTCCCCCAGCAGTGCCATTAGAGGAACATGAACGTTTCTCTAAAGCCTCAGCATGAACAGGGCAGAGCTCAGGGGACAGGACCTGCAGCTGTGTGACAGAGCTCATAGAGATGGTCCCACCCTATTGCACAAGCTTGTCCTTCCCTGCTCCCACACCAGCCAGGAATCCCACAGCAAAAGCTGCAGTTTTCAGTCAGGAAGGAGGTGTGTGAAGACAGAGCCTGACTGCAGAAATCAACTGAGTCAAACCCACTAGGAGGAGGCAGAGCAGAGGATGGAGCAGGAGAAGCAATGGTGATAAACAAGAAAGCAGGAGCCACAACCTGTGAAACAGCAACAGAGCAAGGTGAGAAGTCCCAGCACAGATACAGACATTAGCAACATAACCACCTCCTTCAAATTAGGAACCATCCTGCTGGAAGGGCTCCCAGTTTTCAGGGCTTGGGTTGTACTTTTTATTTTTGGGCTTTTAAAAACTCATCAACTAATTCTTTATGGCATTCCAGACTCTTTCCAACTCTGCTGGCCATCCTGAGCTTTTCCATTCTTAGGACCTGGTCTTAACATTTCTATTCCTAATGTCTCCTCTTGCCCCAAATTAAGTTTTTATTCTTACTTCTACTCTTTTATTCTTCTTCTTATTCTTTTATTATCATCTTTCCCTTTAGCTGGTACAGAAAAATCATTCCCTCTGAGGCCCTGGAACCCAGAGGAGGCAGCACAGCCTTTTCTCAAGAGGAGCAGGGAAGCACAGAGCCTCTGTAAATGTTCCTTTGTAAGTGTGCTGGGGAAGTGACTGCCGAGGAACAAAGCACTCTGCTGTGAAACAGGAATTGCTGGAGAGCTCCCCAGTAAGGGCACACAGAGGCTGAAGCAGTGGCAGGAATCCTTTGGCCAGGGAGCTCCAGCAGCAGGGATGACACCGGCGTGGAGAGCCCAGCGCTCCCAGCTCCATCCTTGCCTTGGCTCCACCTGTGTCCTGGAGGTCATTGGTAGAGCAGGTAACTCTTGAGGGAGGCTGGCAGGGGCAGCGTGGGGATCTCAGCCAGCCTGTCCTTGCCCAGGGCAAGCCTCACGGCTCGCCGGCACAAGTCCATCAGAGGCAGTGGTTCAGCTGGGAAGAGAGACCCGAGACATTAACAGCCCAGCCCAAGGCACAGTTCACTCCAAATCCCCCAGGAGCACTCAGCCACAGAACTGGATGGCATGTCTGCAGCCCCTGAGCCAAGCAGCAGCTTCAGCTCAGCACACACACCAGCAGAGCAGGAGCTTCCTGCAGGCTACTTAAGCCATACTTGTGTGAATGAAGCAATCCTAGAATACCAGCTGGAAGTTCCTCCTCTGCAATCCCATTCATTCCAGTCAGAACACATCTTCCAGCTCATGCCTCTTACTGCAGTACCCAGAAACTTTTGTAAGTCACTGAAGTAAAAGACTGCAGCAGCCAGCATCATGTGGTCTGGGTACCCAAAAAGCAGCATGATTTATCTCCTACAGGAGGGTAACAGCTGTCAACCCCTCCATTTACACTGCACAGCTCCCATGAAAAACAAAGCCATCTGTCAAAGCTCCATGTTACTGTTTGCACCGTGACACTTCCCACTAGAGGAGTCCCTCTCACAAACCCAGGAAGGATACAAGCCTTTGGCTATCTTTTTCTGCATCCTGTACTTAAAACCCTGAACAAGATAATACAAGTTTTTCAGGAATGGCACATGGAGCCCTTGGCTGCTGAGGAATCACTCAACACAGAGGGGACCGAGGTCAAAGGCAGAGCTAAAACATCCCAGATGCACAGGAGGAAGATTCACATCAGCTCCTCACAGCCTCTGCTGCTGAGCCTGTCAAAGCTCACCTTGACACTGCTCAAGCCTGAGGGGTTTGTCCTGCCCCCAGAGAGGGCTGACAGACATCCCAAGCAGATACCTGGACATCCTTCTGCTGCCTGAGGCTCTGCCTGCACCACAAGAAAGCTTCCTTTAGTGGGGCTGAACAGACACCTAACAGCACCCACAGGCTGGAATGAGTCTGGCTGAGGAGCTGCAGTTCTCAGTAGCTTTGGTAGATGCCTACAGCTCCAGCCTCCACTGCTACATGCCAAACTAACCTGAGTGTTCACACAACTTCCCAGGCCCCACCGTTTCCCACACAGGTTCTGTGCCACAAGGCTGCACCTAGTCCTGGCCCCATCTGCTCCTGACCCACTCCAGGGTCTGAGCTGCCCCTGCCACAGGGACAGGTTCCTGCAGCAGCCTGCACCTCTCTGCTCTGGCTGTGACACTGCCAGAGAGGCCCATTACTGGCAGCACTCCTTTGGCACTTCCCAGTGCAGCTTATTCTGAAAGCACTGGGGCACAAACTCACAGCATTCAAAGTCTGCCCCAGTTCTGCCTGCTCTACACAGAGACAGCTGGGACAGAGGCACTGCCCAGCCAGCACCCCCAGGGACAAGGGGCCTGACCTCCAGAGCTTTAGGTATTCACAGAACAAATACATTTCAGCTTAGTGGCCTTAAAAGGAGAGGATCTTCCACACAGATTAAG
This sequence comes from Phainopepla nitens, assembly GCA_013400175.1. Classification (NCBI taxonomy): domain Eukaryota; kingdom Metazoa; phylum Chordata; class Aves; order Passeriformes; family Bombycillidae; genus Phainopepla; species Phainopepla nitens. The sequence goes on along the minus strand of VXBQ01016703.1, from coordinate 217,302 downwards.
ATTTGTCCTCACCTAGTTTGTACTGATAACCCAGTCTGACAGGAGAGCAAAAGAGAAAGCACACACACATCTGACCTCCTTCCATTCACAAGCTCTACAGCCACTGGACAGTGTTGCTATTGAATGCTCAGGAGTGGTTAGAGCCAGACACCTTCTTTCTGTCTGTGCCAGAACAGCATCCCGTCACTGCTGGCCTGCTGCCCACGATTCACTCCTCAGCTGGGAGCACATCACAACCAGCTCCAGCCTGGAGGTGGCTGCAGTGCAGCTCTGTGCCAGCAGTTCCACAGACTGGCTGGCTTTCAGTGGAGCTGCAGCTCTTGGCTTTGACCCTCCAGCCAAACCTGGTTCCTGGAGCAGCTGACATTCTTTAAGCTGTTGTGGCAGAAAGAGCTGGGCTTTCTTTGGGTGAGAAAATGCTCTGCCTGGTGGCAGCTTTGTTGTACTCAGGGTTTACCAGTGCTGGGCCAGCATCAGGACACCTCCAGCACAACAGGAGAGCCCAATATGCTGCAGCCCTTGGGCAGACACTGCTCTGGAATGCAGGGGAAACTACTCTTCATACCAATACTGCCAAATTTATTTCACTAGCAACATAAATCCAGATTTTAATCCACTTCCTTCACCTCTCTCCTCCACCCTACCCAGAGGACTGAGTCACAGTCTGGCCTCATGGGAACTTCTGACTATGAGAGATAACAGACTTTAGCACATTTGGACAGCCAAATTTATTACTAAGCTTAGCTAGAGATTGATGTGCCTGTTAGTAAAAGGCCTGGCATGCAAGTTGGGCTGACTACAGCATCCAGCCCCTTGCTAGAAATGAGCACACCCTGCTCTCAGAGAGGCAGGGAAGTGAGCTACTTTTCTGAAAGATGAAAAACATTCCCATTTTCTTAGATGGGAAAATCTGTCCCTATTCTTGCCTGCAAGGGATTTTAAAGATCCCTTCATTATTCAGTCTGAGACACTGTTTTCTGTAAAGAGACACCAGGATTCCAATGCTAGTAATGCAACTGTCACAAGAATGTTCCTGCTGTTCTTTTGGTAGCTACACAAGGTTTCCCATCTCTAGTTGGACAACTGGCACCACCCTCTCCCACCAAACCACCTCCCCAAGCCCGAGAGCACAGGAGTGCAGTCAGACAGACTCTGTGCATCTGCCATCGAGGATTCAGAGCTGCACCCAGCAATCCTTCTGCTGACACGAATCCTCACCTCTCCAGAGAGAGGAAAGCCCTCCCCAGGATGGCCCAGCACAGGGCAGTGCTGCCAGCCCCAGCACAGGAGCCATACTCACGGTCGAGTCCGTTCAAGTAGCACATCCGAATTTCACAGTGGCCCCACACGGCGCTCACCACTGGGTAGAGCTTTTTCCCTTTGAGTCCTCGAAAGGCAACCCCCATGTACTGCCCGTCCACAATGAAGCTCAGCGTCCCATCGTCCATGTCCAGCACCACCAGGAAGGAGTCGGGCACGACGAAAGTCTCGTCCGGCTCCAGGAAGGCAGGGTAGGTTTTGCTGGGCTGGTTCTTGCCGTCGTGGTAGAGTCTGTTGCGCCCCAGGTCCCAGCCCCAGGACTCGTGGTTGTTGCCCACGAGCGTCGTGTACCCCACGGAGTGCAGGGGGGCCTCTGCAGTGGCCACCCCCACCACGGCGTGGGTGCCCCGCTGGCGCATGGCCCACGTGATCTGCCACACGTGCAGGCCCCGCGTGTAGCCCACCTTGCCCCTGATGGCATCCGTGCTCTGCGCCACCGGATGCCGGTGAAATATGAGCTTGTCGTCCTCCTTCACAAACACGTTCAGCGAGCGGTCGTCGTTGTTCCACGAATGCAGCAGCTGCACCTCGTAGGACACCGGGGGCATGTCCAGCAGCAGGTCCAGCCGGGTGGGTTTGCTGTAGTCCAGTCCTTGGAGCTCCTGTTTCAATGGCCTGTACACAGGGTCCCTCATATCCACAGTCTTTATCCCACCTGTGACCTTCTGACCCATTGTGCGTCCTGAGTTCGCCTCTTTACAGCCTCATCGATTCACCTGGCAGCCTCTGCTGTCATTCAGCCCTGCAGAAAAGGTTGCCAGGAGCCTGTCAAGATGTGCACCCCTCAGTGTCGCCTAACGGATGGAAAGAAAAACAAGAGACAAGTTAAAGATTAGCACATTCAGCCTTGTGTGGCCGCTCACAGAGCACAGCATTCGTCTGTTTATCCCAACAACGCGTGCTGCCTCTCCACCAGCGAGGAAGGGCTGCACAGATCAGCTGCCCACTGACACAGGGCTCAGGAGATTATTCTCCTCAACTACAGCTTTGCTGAGTACCTCGGAGGCCTGCCTGCAAGTCCAGAACAGCAGATAAAAGCTGCTGGGTCCAGCCATGAGCATGGGACACTCATGCCAGCAGCTCCTGGCCCCTGTGAGCCCCTGCAGCCACGGAGCAGATAAACCTGCTGCCTGCCTTGTCTCAAGTGAGCAGCTTCGGTTGGGGCAGCTTCTCTTCTCCAAGAGGAAAAAAAATCCCCAGTTTCAGTTGAAGAGTCCAGGGGGAGGAGCAAGATCCTTCTCACAGTTGAGCAGTTTTCCTTCCAGATTGCAGAGAAACCTCTGAAACGTTTAAGCCAGCTTGGCCAGAGGTACTTGCTCACTCTGTGCACCTCTCCTCCAGCACTGCATCCACTCAAGTGTCTCTGCTCTCACTCAGCAACACAAACAGCCCTCTGTCACACAGCTGCCAAACTGGGGGCAGCTATTAGGAGAATTAGAAGTGGGAGGGGTGCAAACGAGCTTTCTAAGAAAAAAAAGTGTTATTTTAACATTTCCTGAAGTGAGGCAATCATGCAGCGCTCCTGCCAGCTACAGTCACAACACTTACTCACAACCAAGGACCTCATCTGGCATAGAAAATACAGCATGAATCAATTCTGGTTTAAAAATAAGATTACTGGACATCAGCAAGGCTTCAGCTAAAAGGTGAACAGGGAAGGCTCACATATGTTCTGGGTTAAGGATCAATTCACCAGCTTCCCTACAGGTTTTTATACTAGTCCAAGTATGTTAAGCTAAATCCCAATTATTAAGCAACAAAGAGACAAGACTGCTTTTTCTTTCCTTACCCACTTTTTTAAAAAAAAATGTGGATGGAGAGGAAAATGCCTGAAATTCTTTAAAAAGTCACATCCCAATGCACAGACTGCAGTACAGCTATTTCAAACTATTCAAGGACCTCAGATGTTGGGCACTGAGACAGAAGATGACAGTTAAATAGGTCCAATCATGTTATCAGCTGCTGAGATAACACCACATCCTGGAAGTTAAATAAATACCATCCACAACATCCAAACAAATCCTGGACCGTGTCAGCCAGCTGGTCAACACCTGAAAACAAGGGAGTAACAGCAAAAGCAGCTGAGGGAGGGCAGTCACTGGATGCCAGGGCATCACCACAGCTCATGGCTGGGCCCCGTGTTTCCATGACTCACAGGCACTGCAGCCCCTCAGGGCACAGCTGCCTGGCTCTGCAAGCCTAACAACAGCAGCATCTCAAACCAAGGGATCCCAAGAACAAGCCAAAACAGACATTAGCTGAGCTTCCCCAGGAGAGGCACACTAATGCTGACCCAAAGCAGTAATTTTAAAAAAGCTTCAGTGTAAGCTGTTGGCTGAGGCTGGGATAAAGCCCAGCAGGCTGCTGAGGCAGAGCATGTGGTGCCCTGCAGAAAGCACCAGGTGAACTCCCTGGCATCCCAAGGCCTGGGGCACATGGACAAAAGCTGTCAACAAGGGACTGGCAAGGACCACGTGGAAGTCCACAGGCAAATTCAGCTGTTGGAATTTAGATTAGGATAAGGGAACAAAACATTGGCAGAGGGAGGAGAGGCAGAGATTTCCTGTGCAGTACATGTGAGAACACAGCATAGGAAACAAGAACCAAAACAAAGCAGAGTGCTGGTGCAGACCTCTTTGAAGCACAAAATACTCAAGAAAAGTAAGGGAACACAATTGTGCTCTTCATTAGCAACACAATGCCTGGTTCATTGTGGCTTTTTGCCTTTTGCCAACATAAGCTTCATCATATTTCTCTGAGGCTGCTGCACCAGAAAGGGAATCACCCCAGTGAAAGACAGCAGGGACTCCTGAAGGCCATGGGGCAGGACAGCCCTCACTGCCTGCTCTGCCCCAGAGCAGATTTCTGAACACCACTCATCACTTGCCCTGCTCAGGACTCTTTCCCAGGCACACTGTGAACAGCAGATGAAAGACAATGGCCAGAATAAACGGAAAGGGGTGAAGAAAGGAGAAAGATTGAAACAAAGGTGTGGGTTAGAGTGAGAGCAGGGCAGCTACCAGCACCCCAAACCCAGACTGAAGTGCAATACAGCTCCTCATTAGGGCAAGGCAGTAACTCCTGCTCACAGCTGGCTCTGCTGCTCCTGGCACCAGTCTGCTCCAGAACTGCAGAGTGGCACCTTGCCCTGCAGTCAGGAACACAATTATGCACTCATTTTTACAAGGAAAAGCCTCTTCATGCACGAGACAATATAGGCACTTTCCCACATCAGGAGAGAGACAGAAATGCTTATCCTGTTAAATTAATGGATTAATGCCCTGGGCAGCTTGATATGAGACACAGCCAGTCATAAACCAAAAGATGTGCTGGAGAATTGGCTGCTTCAAAACCTTTGAACTGCTACAGGTTCAAGTGCAAATGTAAACACTGAAAGTGCTTTTATCTGTCTTATCAACAGCTCAGGCTTGCTGCAACTTTGCTCTGCCTTACCAACACGAGCTCATCCCCATGATGCTCACTCCTGCTCCCATGCTATTTTCAGTTCTATTGTTAACCTTCTGAGCTTAAAAACTGGGGAATAAAATTCTTTGTGTATCTCAGAGAAAAGTGTTCACTGCTATTTTCAGTGAGAATTAGACCTCCCTTCCATTTAAGTGTTCAGAGCAAGCAGTCATTTTGCCACACTAGAACGAAAATGCCAGGTTCCAGAACAACTGCTTGCTGTGAATGGGTCAAGGCAGGGGACAGCAAAGACCTTTAAATGGAAGGCAAAGTCCTGTTGTTAAAGAGGGAGAACACAGCTCTGCAAGTAAGACTGCATAAGGCAGAGCAGAGCTGGTGTCCAGCTTCTCTCTGCTGGTCAGAACCTCATGGCCCCTCACAGCTCCACCCTTGCCCTGCACCTACAGGTCACCTGTCTGGAGCATCAACAACAAGAAGATATGAAAGATCCTAAACTCCTTGATTCCTGAGCCAGTTTTACTTTATTGCTTCAAGTCAGTTTACTGTGGCTTTATCTCCTTGCCATAATATTCATTAGGTGTACTTCTACAGATAAGAGGCCAAACCTTTAAACGCCTAGCAGGCTCTGGGTGCTCTGCAGACAATGAATCAGAGCCCTGCCCTAGAGATTTCCAGCCTGGAACACACCTCAGGAGAAGAAAAGGATATGTATATACTGCACATGGTTGTTGACTTGCTTACAGCTTTAGAAGCTGAACTAAAGGATCCCAGGCAGTACTAGGGAACGAGACTAAAACACCCACTGTAGTTTTGCTCATGTTTCCATGATTTCACTAGAAAAGCATAAGGAAAACTTGGTTAATTTTCTTGGGCTGAATGTTCATCCTGCAAGCCAATAGCCAAAGGAGCCACACAACTCCCATTCTGCTGGCCAACCTGCTAGCAGGAAGAAATGTGCACAGCCAACACGTCAGAAACCCCACAAATACCCTTCACAATGCCTGCCCTTCTTTAGAAGTGCTTCCACAGCAGGGATTTCCCTCTCCTCACCTGGGGGGGCTGAGAACAGATCCCTTGCTCATGAATATATTCTGAGTAACCAAGCTAAAAGCCAAGGTGGATCAGCAATGCTACAGCACATCTTAAGAGGGATGAAGAGAAGAGGACTCACGTGCCTCTAAGAGCATCCAAACTTCAGCCCCAAAGAGCCAGGACACTCGATTTTCCCTGGTGTTAATTCTAAGCAGCAGAAACACAGCAGGTGACCTGCACAGTGTGTTTCTGCCTGCTGCAGAGCCTGGTGCAGGCAGGCTGTGACACCGGGCCCGGCACTGATGCAATCACTTCAGCAGCATTCTGGCCTTCCCACCCACTGAACACCCATCAAACCCTGGGAAAAGGCAGGCTCACCTCTGCTGCAGGAGCTCCCCAGTGCTGTGCCAGCAGAGACCCAGCAGCCAGAGCAGAGGTGTCGGGAACAAGGGGGCAGAGCGAGTTTCGGAGCGCCGCAACTTGCCTGGGACCAGGACTGGGCAGGCAACCCTCGCTGCAGAGCAGTGGTTTTGGCAGCCTCACGGCCGCCTTGCCCACGTGGAGAAGGTTGCCACAGGGGCAACTTGCTCAGCCCCACCTCCTGAGGAGCAGCAGCAGCTTGGCTCAGCAGGTTCAGCTGCTGGCAGGGCTCCGTGACCTCTGCAGAAAGTGAAACAGCAGCCACACATCACGAGAGGTTGGGCAAGAAAGAACTGAGAAAGGTGGCACATGTCCCAGCAATCATCAGAAAGGAAAATCCTCCAGCAGGGCAAGAGGCCCCTGAGAAGTCTCTGTGCTCGAGATGTGTCAGGGAGAACGAGTCACTCGGTGTTTGGCAGGGCTGACCTGCCAGGACTAGAGGGTCCCACCAGCCCTGCTGAGCAAACAGCTCCACTCACTCACTCACTCATTCATTCATTTATCCATCCCCTGAGCAGGCACCACGGCTCTGCTCTCCCACGGGAGGCAGCTGGCACAGCAAGCCCACCCCAGCCCTGCCCAAGGAAGCAGGAGCAGGTCCTTGTACAGCACTGCCAGGACCTGTAATACCGAGAGCAGCTCGTCTATGTGCACACAGCTTGCTCCCATTCCTCACCCTGGCATGATTCAGGCAGCTCCTGCTGAAGTTTTCTGGCTATTTCTGCAATGCTGAAGGCAGTATGCCCTCTCACCCCATCTCTCCTGCGTCTGGCTCTCCAGAACAGAGCACTGAGGTCGCTCAGAGCAGCACCTCTGAGTGAATGAAAACCTGAAGTGACAACCACCACCCATCCTCAACCAAGCCACTTGCTAGACACCAACTTAAATTTCCACTGTCCACCTACCCAGCCAGTTCCTGTAAACTACAAAGCTGCACAATCTGGCAGAAAATAATTCTCAGCAACAGGAGAGAGTTTACGTTGCAAAATATTTGTAATGATGGAAGCAACTCAGGAGTTCCAGAAGTTTGTGCCAGAGATCTTCTCTCCCATTGAAGGCAGGTCACAAACAGCAATTTTGGTTGCAGAGAAAAGGCATTTCTTTAAATGAAACAAGTGAACTCGGGCTGGTTTTCCTCACAGAGGAAGTTTAGTGGATGTCTTAGAGGTCATTAGGCTCTTTCCAGCTCTGCATAAGGTAACTTATGAATGTCAGATGCTTGGTAAAGCCCAGGCACAAATCAAGACTCTAAAATAGCCTCTCACAGGCAGATTGCAGTTATTTGCCTGCAACAATTATGTTCTTGGCATGAGGCACTGCTGGTCCAGCTTCCTATGGTCAACCCACTTAGGCTAGGACTCTCAAGCAGCTCTTCTGTCTCTCTTCCCTAAGTACCTGGCAGAAGTTTTGTCCTGGGTGTTCTGAAGACAGCAGCAGCATTAGGAAGCCCTGCAGGTGAAGCAATCACTGCACCACCAGCAGCACAGTCACTCTTAACCCTGCCTTACGTGTCCATTTCTTTCCCACACAGCCAGCCTTTGTTCACTTATCCAGAGTTCACATCCCTTACACCTCTGTACCTGTCCAGCCACCTCCAGCTGATTTTCCATGTTTTACTGAGACCTCGCATGTGCACAAGCACTGCTCCCAGAAGAAGTCCCACAACCCTCTTAAGGCTGAAATCTCTGCTTGGCACACTGCAAACACAACCCCCTGGTTTTATAACCAAGCAGCACCTGAAAGGCCTGCTCATACTGCCATGCTTGCCTAATGTTCTTCCCTCCAGCATAACAGCCATTTGATAGGCTGCATTTAGAGAGGCATTTCCTGCACAATTAAGCCATCATGAATTTTAAACAGTAAATGTTTATGTTCAGAACTATTTGCATTAAATAAGCCCACATAATACAGAAGAAGCCATCCTCTTGCACAAGAACTCTCTGCTTTTTGTTATTTCCCCACCTAACTTGCAGCCTGCACTGCCCACTGTCCATCCCTCATCTTTGCTTAACTATCTGGATTCATTAGTTTTGTCTGATAATGAGGGGAGCAGTGGGTGAAAGAAGGAAGTTTGATGTTTCTACCTCTGCCCAGTTTCCATTCCTATATCAAAAGCACTTTTTTGGCTATGACTGTGAGATTGGCCAACACCCCCACCACCCCATCAGGACAAAATGTTTGATAACAAGGCATTGCTTTCCCCTAGAAACAGTTCATTAATCACTGTGGTTTCTTGCTAGCAGCAGCTGCATTAAAAGAAATCCCTGTTCTCAGCAGCCACCTACCAGAAGTCCCCTCCTGTCCCCTTCCCAGGTGACAGCAGGGCAGAGCAGAGAGACTGTCTCAAACAGATGGCTTGAAAATGTCCACAGTGAGGACATGCTGTGTCTGTGACATGTCATTTTCTGAAATGTTATAACTGTAAGGATTGCAATCCCTGCTCCTAAAGATAATACAACACCCTGTGTCAGGAGACACAGACCCAGCAGGATTCCTTCTCTCAGGTAAAGCAGTTGTAGCTGGAGCCAATTTAATATTAAGGTTGTTCAGTTACTGTCTCTTCCTTTTTTTCATTTAAGGATGTCACAAGCACTGCTAACAGTAAAGCAAAAATCCCCTCAACAGAGCAGCTGCCAAGCACCAGATTACTCAGCCTGTTACCCTCAAATACGTTTATTGTGTCTGAAGCTCCAGCACATGTATTTACATCAAATACATCTCTGCCAGAGGGGAAGTTGTGCAAGTGTCTGGTACTGCTCATCACTGCAGAAAAGCCATCGCTGCAATCTGGCCCATGAACTAGAAACAAATAATTCTTGGTCCATTGCAACAGAGTCTCTGCTCCCTCCAAGCAGATTCCTGCAGCACGGGGAACTGGATTCTGATTCAGAGGCCAGAGCAGCACATTCAGCAAAATCAGGGCCTCGTGGTGCAGAACTAAAGTTATGCTCCATCCCTGCTTCCCTGGCACTCAAATCTTATTTTCTCTCTCAACAGTTTACTCTTGTAAACCTTCAAAACAAGAAACTACAACCTCTGGGCAACCTGTTCCAAAGCTTGGCAAGCTTCATGGTGACAAAACTTCTCATACACAGGGTTATGCATCTTCCTCCCTGTTCAAGTCATTCCAGTTTCAGGTTAAATTTTGTGTTAATCCTCAGGTCAAATAAACCCTAAACAAGTGAATTCAACCCCTTGTCCCAGATGTTAGTGCCTTCATACCACACAGCAAATTACTCTAAGCAACACAAACATGGATTCAGTTCACATGCCTCATTGTCTTACCTTGACACACGGAAAAACTCAGCATTCCTCTATAATATTTACCCACATCTCTTCATCCTGGGCTTCCTAAGTGTTGAAAAAAAGGATTGAAGTTGCATCCTTGTGTATGAAGACCCCAGGGGAACTTTCACACTTTAAACTACAGATTCAGGTCCTTCCCATCCTGAGGTCTGTGGAGTCTAAGGGTGTCACCACTGAAGACAAAAGCCTCACAAAAGGAGACAGCTGAGTCACTGAGGAAGTGACTTTTTCATACTGTTTAGGAAACCATTCTGTTCACTTAGCAAAAGGATGTTTTCAGCAGTCAACACCCTGCAATGCATCCAAAGCAGGGGCTCATCACACAGTCCTGACAGGTTCTTGAGAGCAAGAACCCCAGAGCCTGTCCGACTCCCCAGTGCCTCCAGCACCTGCCCATAGGCAAAAACACCTTCCATGCTCTCCCTCAGTGAGTCTGGAAGTTCCAGCAGGTATTTCCCTACCCCTACTCTCAGATGAGATCCTGGACCATGACCTGCACAGCAGATATGGCTCTGCTGCATCAGAGAGCTCCTGTAACGTGCTGAAGGATGACAAGAACATCTTTTCTCCCACTGCCTGGCCACTGGCCAAGCCAGCCATGGCCTGAGTTTAGGAATTCTCCATTCCCTAAAGTCACCTGGCACACGAGCAAGGCTGTGGCTCAGCCTTATCCATCAGCTGTCCTCCCTCTGAGGACAGGCAGGCTTCAACCTCCCCCTTGGAACAGCCCTCACATCAGCCTCTAGGACTATTGCAGGAACAGGGCTCCTCTTTTCAAGTGGAGAAGATGAAAGACAAAAGCTGGATGCTCACATGAACCTCATGCTCAGTACAAGTCTTTGAAGGCAGGAAGGCTGGGGAAAACAATTCTGTCTGGCTCGAGGACACAGACTGCCTCACTGTGTTCTCCTCAGTCCCTGCTGCTGCTGAGCTGCACCTCGAGCTGAGTGGCTGGCACCCTCTGACAGCTTCAGCCACACTACAGCTGGCAGGAAAACAACCTGCACAAACTCTGGGCCCTGACACCAACCTCTGGCACCTCCTTACCCATGGGCAGCCTCCCCTCGAGCAGCTCAGCTCCATCCACACCTCCCACCCCAAAGGAAGTCCCTGATGTTCCCAGGTAAGGAGGGATCTGCATGTTCACTCAGAGCAAACAGGGTTCAGGAGCTTCCAACCCTCAGATTCGTTTCCAAGGAACACGGAATTACCTCCAAGATAAAACCAGCAGTTTTATTATCAAAGCTAACTAGTTACTTTGCTTTGAAATACAGTTTCTTCTCCTGCATCAAAGGGCTGTTAATTTTAGTCTTGTAGGAAAAAAAAAAGTAAAAGAAATGAAAGCAGCATCTGCTTGGAAGAGATGAATGCAAGATAAAAGGTGTCTGTGACAGAAAGCTGGCAGCAGCCTTATGTTTTCTATTCAAGTTTAATCTGGGAACAACAACCACCCTTAAACATAACAAAAACTGTGGAAAAACCCTTTCCAAATCCAACAACATAGCCAGAAGATGCAACTTCTCTTCCCCAATTGCTGCAGCAGTCAGTCGAGGTGATGAGTGCAGACAAATCCAAGCTCACTATACCAGGGTCACCTCAGCTTGGTCAAGTCCATGATATCCCAATTCCTTCCTCCCTCCCCCAAGTGTCCACAGTTTCCCAGAGATCTCCCACAGCAGGAAGGAAGCAGTCACACCACGGCAGGACATCTCCAGCATGGCTGGGCATCAGTGCTTTGCAATCCAGCCAGCAGAGAACAGAAAACAGCACTGACCCTTGCCAGTGCCCAGGACAGGCTGCAGCCAGTGTCAGCACTGCTGCAGTGGAAGAAGTGAAGCACGGATCCCCAGGCTTCCACTGAGTGGAGGAGTGTGGAAAGCTGCTCCATGTGACCTTTAAACCATTTGGAACCACCAAGCAGTCAGAGGCCAGCCCGGTGCACTGAGCCTGACCCAGCCCACTGCCAGCCTCTGGAAAGACGTGGTGCTCACCTCCCACTTGCGAGGCAGCTGCCAGAAGCTGTGTAACTCAAACATTGGCTACAGGAGCCAAAGCCCAAGGAAAGAGCTGGATGAACATGGAACAGACCAGAGCAGAGACGTTTGTCAACATCCAGCAAACCTCTCCAGCAGCAGGCTCGGGAAGGTGAGCCCTCCCCGTCCAGGAACACAAACCAGCAAGGAGGGATCCCAGCAGCTCCCAAATGCTGAACTAAGAGGAAATTCCTGGCAGACAGATTGCACAAGAGACAGCTCCCACTGCCAGCTTTACTGGAACACACTCAGCAACTCCCCACAGCAGAGCATGCTGGGATGATGCTGGATTTCTGACTTGTCATTAGCCAGAAAAGTTTAATGACATGGTTGGACTCTGTGATTAGCTATAATTGTCCTGGGACATCCCATAATTAGGAAGAGACACTGCACATCTCACTGGAGCTGGCAGTGAGTGCAGTCTCAGCGTGATGCAATGTTTTGATTTCACCAGCACTTGAAAGGGTCCCTGGAAATTGCTGGGGTGGTTTGAGCTAGGCAGGGTGACCCGAAAGCTTTGCCTGCCTTCTTAAATCATCCACCAAAAGGCTTCACCAAGCAGCAATTCTAGCTTGCCTGCTTGAAGTTTCATCCCTGTACAAGCTCAATGAGACAAATCATATCTGAAAGCGCAGAGCACACCAAAATGAAGAGGATAAAAGCACATTATACAAACTGTGGCTGCAGGAATGCACATGCTGCTTTCAGAGGACATCTGCACTGTAAGGTGGCCAGATATCCCAGAACAACTTTTTTTCCTGGAAATAGCAGTTGTGGTAATACAGAACAAATGTTTCTGCCAAAAAAAGTGACCAAGACATGTGCTGCAGCATTGTTCACAGTAGCTGCAATACTGGTTCAAGTGGCAAGAGGTGAAATTTGCCCCTAAGTCTTACTGGGACACACTCAGAAATCCACTCCTAAGCAACAGCTTCACAAGCTTGAACTCTGCAAATCAAGTGATATTTAAAGTGGCTTCCTCACCACCTCCAGTGTGCCAGGACTCAGCTGCAGCTGCAGGCACAACCTCCTGCAGGGGAGGAACGAGACAGCCACTGCTCAGCATCTGAGGTCTGTCTGGTGGTGACAGGGAATGCAAAGGTGGTTTTTATCCCTCCTGTTTCCACCTCCCAAACCCTCTGACACCACCACAGAAGCCTGAGTAAGCAGGGTCTGAAGAACATGCATGTCCTTCCTTCCCTCCCTAGGGCTTCTCAGCAGACTAAACTGTGGGTTTCCCCTCTAAAACAACAAAATTCCATACCTGTAATTACACCAACAGCTTTCTGCTGTGACTATCCAGACTTTGCCATCTGGGTACTTTCCATTAAGGTGACCCACTGGAAAACCTCTCCAGTGTAAGAGACAAGAAACAGTTCAGCAGTCAGTGATGAAACACGCTCCTCAGCTGCACTCCTGAGTCCTTATCTAGGCACTAAACAGCTGCCAGCACTTCCAGAGTTCAAAGGCAAGACAAAAGCTGTACAGCCAACCTATCCTCCCTACATACCACAGCCACCACAGGTCCTCATAAGTCAACATGCCTTCCAAATAAGTGTTTAACATAAACATTTGTAGAGTCACTTAATTCCTGGTGAACCCAGCTATTTGATGTGGGCCACAGAAAGCTCCCATGACATCAATGGAAAGTTTCCAGATAGAAAACCAGGTTTGAAACAGATTCATAGAAGTTAAGAAATAGAGATGAAGAAGCCACGTAGAAACAGTCAAAAGATCTGTTCTTAAGCAAGATGCACCCAATATTCTGATGAGCAAGCAGAAAAGAGGAGCTGCCTTGCTTTTTCAGAGTTTAGAGATCAAGAATAGTAGAGATAAGCCAGCTATGCTGGCTGCTGTCTCCAGTGTGGAGGCTTCTGTCTTTTGTGAGGCTGCTCAGACTCAGTCAAAGTGTGTTCAACTGTTCCTTGGCTGCTGCTGAAGTTCTTACTCCTCCTTTCGAGGAGGCTCCATGGCTTGGCCAAGATTTGCTGTGTGCAAACACCAGTTTGAAAGCCATGAGAAAGGCACTGCCACCCACCATCCAGTGCACCACAACCTCCCAAACACGGGATAGATGTAAACTGTCTGGAATAGCCAACGTCTGGAACATCAAACAAAGCCACCACATCCAACAGTCTTTTCCTCCCTTAAAACCTCACACCAGACTAAACCCACCTTGCAGTTTTATTCCTGCAGTCAGTTCCTTACACTGCTGTTGCTGACATCCAATGAAAGCATAAACTGAACCCCCCTCAGGTAACACCAATCCCTTGGAGATACCAGCCTGGACTGGACAAAGCTGGCTATGGAGCTGTTCACCCTGAGGAAATTCATCTAGGCAGAGATAATTGGACTGTCCAGCTCTCCTGTCAGACTTGTGGGCAAAACAGGGCTCCACTGAGGGACCTGCAAAGCCACCTTGTCCCTGCTGCCACCCTGCCACCTGCTGGGCCATCTGCTCTGTCCACCTGGGCCCCAGGACTTCCACCTGTGGTCCTCTTGGATGTGCCAAAACAAGATTTAAGAGCATATTGAGCATTTTCCTGTTGAGAAGGCTTTTATGGCAATACAACCACTGCCATGCCTTCTGCTGTGCTGTTTTGCACCGTGAAATGGAGATTCCCATGAGGCCAAGGATTCTTTCAAAACCAGTCTAGACTGAGGATCCATTGGCGGTTTTGCCAAGTTTGAAGGCAGCCTAATCCAAATAATATAAGAGCACATGCCTCTGAACAAGTGCTGGTTATAAAACCTTCCTCTCCACCTGAATGACCGTAAGCTTAAACCCCATTCTCCTATCTTAAATACACAGGGGGATTTGTCCTCAGTCCTAATATACAGCACACTGCTCTCCAGTACCCACCTGCATCAAGAAATCTCTTCTACCCAAAGCTCCAAGAGCCACTCAGTTCTGATTTCTTACCAAAACCTGCAATTCTTCTCCATTTGAATGGAAAAGTGCTGCTCTATCTATCCCAGAAAACACAGTACAGCAGAGGACATGACATATACCTCATTTTGCTCTTGCCTGTTCCTGGGTGCATCCCTAAAGCCTAACCTGCTCAGCTTCATCAGGGGCTGCTGCCATGTCCCAGTGTGCAGTCAGTGGAAATTCTGTTTAATCCACAGGTTCTGTGCTGCCTGTGGCTGTGCCACAGCAGGAGGCTGAGCTGTTCTGCCTGGAGGGGAACTCCAGCATGCCCCAGGAACCACATCCCTACACCAAGGGGCAGAGATGGAAGGCACCCTCATGAGTCACAGCCAAATTCCCTTCTGCAGAAAATACAGCAGGAAGTCCTTACAGAAGAAATAGGTACACCAAGTGTGCATTCAAGTGCACCCAGCAGTAGATGTCCTTCCAAAATGAACCAAGTCCAGCAGCAGCCTCCCTGGAGTTCCTTGCAGGCAAACAGCTGGAGGTCTCTGCCATCCTGGAGTGGATGGTCTCTGCCACCCTGGCAAGTTCCCTGGGCAGCAGTGCCTGCTCTGCAGTGAGCACAGGGCAGTTGCACAATCCCAGCCTCCCTGCAGATGTGGGCACTGCTCCTTCCAGGCAATCTCCTCAGGTGTCCCCTCCCACGAGAAGTGTTGACACACAAAGCTGTGCCTCTTGCAAATCCAGTTCCTGTCACACCAGGCTCTATCAGATTACCCAGATAAAGACTCGGATTCAACGTTTTTGTTACTTGTGCCAGAGGTGCACATTTGGACCTGCGTGGGCACTGTGGGCACACAGGACCTGCCCCTTCAGCAATCTCACCAGAAGGCAACACCTACAGCCACGTGGCATCCTGCTGGCCAGGGGATCAGAACACCAGCACAGTCACACTGACACCAGTGGCAGTGCAACAGGGAAGCTGCAGCTGAGTGAACTGTCCAGGAAAGCTCTCCATCCCTCCCAAAGCTGCTCCTGGACACAGTTAAAAAAATTCAGCTATTTAGCAGCTTGTTGGTCCTTGAGTGGATCATCTGAAGATCAATTAACTAAGGCAGCTGTCAAGAAATGACAGTATCGAAGTCCCAGGGTGGACCTCAGCCAATGATACATTAAAAAACATAAGATACACAGCTTGTCCTTTCTTCTTCTCCCCATCTCAACCTTCAGCAAGTCAAACTCACAGCTTGGAAACGCAGAAGCACATTACAGTGTTGGTCTGCCTCCACTCCCCAAATTTTCACCATCACCCAAGCTCACAGGCACTCCACAGCAGATTAGCTGCCCCGTTTTGACTTCTGCACAGCAGCTGTACCTTGGCAGGCCAGCGTGCCACATTCCTAACCCTGCAGCAATATCCTGCTGGAATCAGGGCCATGTGTGCAGCCCTCCTGCCCTTCTCCTCCCGGGCTGCAGACTGAGCTGTGCTGGCAGGATCTGAGATGCAGGTGCCCGAATCAGTACCCGAGGCAGCTCTGAGCTGACACCTCTCACAGGTGCCCGTCTGATGCTCGCTGCAAGAGGGGAGCACAGCACTCCCGACACGCTGCGAGGCGACAGAGAGGAAAGCAGGGCCCTGCCTCACCAAAAATCACAAGTTCAGTGGTTTGATCCACCCCCAGCTCCAATCTGCTGCAGCTGGAGGTGCACAGTGTGCCACAGGCACAGCCCCAGAACGCCAGCAGTGGCACTGTGGGGACACCAGGCAAGGGAGCCCAGAGCTCAGAACCCTGACAGAGGCGACAGCACAGCCTGCAGCAGCCTGTCCCCTATCACACAACCCTGAACAGAAAGTCCAAGCAGATCCATTCCCTGCCTCAGGCAGCAAGCCAGGTACTTTCTGCATCCACACAGGCCCACAACCTCTTCTCAGCACAAGAGTCAACAGGTTTATTCTGCAGCTGGTGGAGTTTACGGGAACTGGGACACAGACATGAATTCTCCCACTTCAGCTTACCTCCCAGCAGCTGGTCACAAAGTTCTGACTGTTTCTTTACATGAGCACCTCTTGAATCTTGAAGTCCCAGATGCATGACTGCCCTGGGATTAGTGTGGAACAAAGCAAGCCCTCCCTCATTGTCCACGTGCAATAACATGACTGGTTTAGCCTTAAAACAGCATGGGGTGACTGAATATCAAAGGAGACTCTCCATGCAGAGCTGCTGACAACACAGCACAGCCCCATCCACTCCTCACACCCAGTGCCCCACAGCTCAGCAGGAAGGACCACAGGCTACTGGATGGAAGCATTTCAAGAGTCATTGTCCTCTCCTGACTGAGCAGCAGTGCTGCTCTCCCTGCAGCACAGACCAGGGGGCCTGAAGTACCACCCAGCAATGAATTAGGGCATCTAGGCAAAAATCACACCTTGGCAAACTCCAGGGCCTACTACAAACCTCCAAACACTAGAGTTCGGATGCAGGCATTTCTCACATCTCTGCGTTAAGTAGATTTTAATTGACAAGAAGCCATTCAAACCAGAATTTATCCACAGTGAAGTTTGCAGAAGTTTATACCAAGAATTTCTAAACATCTGAGACCAATGTAGCCTTCTCATGTAGAGAACGGCTTGGCCTTACCCCTTGCTTGCTTTTCTTGGCTGTTTACCATCTGTGGCTCACGTTCTTCAGAACCAAGTTGTTTCTGCAGTTTTTGTGCAACTGAGTGCCTTTGTACATTTATGGTGTCAAGGCCCCATCTGGGATCTCCTCAGGACAGATTCCTGACTTGATAACATACCAGTTCTCCAAAGAAAGCAGTTTGAAGCTAACATCGACACAGCTGCTCTGACTTAGAAGCTTCATCAAATTCCCCTTCCAGGCTGAAAGAAAAAGCCCATGTTTGGTAACTCCATTCAGAGAGTACCACCTTCTGCCCCAAAGCTCTCAATTGCTCTCACTTTAGTGTCGGGCAGATGGTGGTGGTTGTTGGGGTCTTTTTGTTTGTTTGTTTAAGTAAAAAGCTTTCTCCTTAAAGAGAAAGCTTTGTAAGAGGACAAAGAAATGTGTTACATTCTCCTCTCAGGGGAAGCTTTACTGTTATACAGCAGCAGCACTGCTTCAGCTTGAAGTCTGTCTTCCTGTGTTCTAGAACAGAAACAACTCACAAAGCCATGAGACAAGGAAATATCAGTGGACAAGACTCTCCAGCATTAAGGAAAAAAGCTAAGGCAAAGACGTGTGGCTGTTTCCCTATTAAATGAAAAAATATGCTAATCCAAGAAACTCTGAAGCTGACCTTCAATGCTGCTGAAGTACAACAGAAAACCAGAAGGGAGGATGAGGAGGCATCTTCCACAGGAATGGAACATGGGCAATGCTTTGCCAAACCCCAGCTCCACGCTGGGCACAGGTAAGGAGACACTTCCCACCTTTTCCACCCCACTGCCAGAATGAGCCACATGGTGGAGCCCATGAAATAAAACCTGGTATTAGCACCCATGCCAGCTTCAGTTAGCAGACAGGCAAAGCATCACCTTCATTCCCTGCCTCTGGGAACACAGGAGCACCAGGGGAGCAGCGGCAGCAGGGCCCCACAGCCAGACGTGGAGGAGGGATCAGCCACAGCCATGCCTGGCCTGCAGCCCTCCAAACCACGCTCCCTGGGGCACACTAACACTGCCAGGCTGCCACAAGCACCAGCTGGCCTGGAGAGCTCTGAAGGTCACACCAAGCCCAGGGAGGACAGCGTGTGACAAAGAGAGGTCCCCAGCAGCCATGAGACAGCCATGAGCCCATCCCTGTGCCCCAGGGCTCCTGGACATTGTCCTTGCCTCTCCTCCTGCCAAAGAAAGGGCTCTGCAGGGGCAGCCTGCAGCACCCTTGGGCTGGCACAGCTGCTCTGGGTCCCACTGAGAGCAGGACATTATTCGTGTGCAGCTGAGTGTTCTGTCAGTGCCTCACCCACTGCCTTCACCTGCTGGGGGTGCACCCCAGGCAGCCTCAGTTCACACCAAACCAATTTTACTAGGGACATTTTTTTGGTATCTCCTTCCCTTAAACACTCCAGAGTTCAGGCAGCTCATGCCACCCCAGAGCTACAGATAAAAGCAGTTCCTGTACCAAATTAACACCCAGAATGAGCACTTTTCTTTTTGCTCTAAAAACCATTTAGTCCTCAAGAGAATTTTCTGACCAATACCACAGACCAATTTACTTTATCCCAGGAGTTTCCAAAGCATTACCATTAAGGGCAGAGCAGCACAGAGTTAAAAGGGAATGGATGTTTTTGTAGTCCCTGGGAAAACATAGTTAACAGTGGCACATTTTCCCCACCATGTGCTTGGAAACTATTATTTTTTAGCTGTATTTTCTCACACTCAGCAGAGATTATCTGGCCATTACCTGTAGCACATATCCCTTTGTTAAGGACAACTGCACTCTTCCACCAGCAATTATTCATGGAAACAGAGGCAGCTATAGCAGTTACTCACATGGAGTAACTCAAGGGAAGATTTCTTTGTTTTCCAGAGCAGTGCAGTAACTGGAA
The DNA here is from genome assembly GCA_013400175.1 of Phainopepla nitens. NCBI lineage: Eukaryota > Metazoa > Chordata > Aves > Passeriformes > Bombycillidae > Phainopepla > Phainopepla nitens. Next base: position 198,342 of record VXBQ01016703.1, on the reverse strand, counting down.
GTGAGTCAACACCTTGACATGAGCTCACTCTGCAAAGGCCACCAGCAAAGGAGCCCAGTGACTGCAGTCTGGTACCAGACACTTACTCACTTCTGCTCTGCAGCCGTCACACAGCTTTGTCTGAAAGCAGCTGGTGTCTGAGGTGGCAAGGTGAGTTGTGGGTATGGGCTCCATCACACACCTGGAAATGCAGAGGAGCAGCTGCAGAGCCAGCCACAGACACCAGGTTGGGAAACTCTCAGCTCATGCAGGGCTAGTCAGCTGCTCCTCCACTGCTGTTGCTGCACTACTCTGCCAGTCAATGCATGTACAAGGCTCCTGCCACAGGACACGAAGATAAGCTCAGCCTAGCTGAAATCATCCCCTGCCAGCCCCAGCTAATCTTCACCCCTTGTCAACACAAGCCCTGGGTAACTCCAGGCTCTGAAGTACAAGCATACTAAAGCCCAGAATTATAACCACCACTTGCACTGGCCTCTCAGAGCCATCAAATGCCAATTCCAGTGCATGCAGAGGCATCAGCCACAGAATCTGACCAAGACACAAACCTCAGAGAGCCACAGAACACACTCCATTCCACATCTGACATTCCTCAAAAACTGCATTGTGACTCGGAATATTATCTGTCAGCACTGTCTGCACTCAGTCACAAACCCTGGCACAGTGTCCTCACTGGCTCATTAGCTACAGATTTTAAATTCCAGGAACTTAATGAATTCTTAATTAGCCCTCACAAGACAAGCAGACCTTGCAGACTGCTTCCACTTCTTCTGAAGAAAGGAAATAGGGGCCAGGGAAAAAAAAAAACCAAGCCAGACACAGGAGAGCAGCAAGCAGAGGCCATTCCCCACATGCAGCAGCAGTGAGTGACTGCACAGGAGCACAGCACAGATCAGCTGGCCAGTTCCTGGAACACAAGCTCACGTCTCACAAGTATCCAGCAGGAGTTTACAAACAAGCTCCAAAGCACATTATCCTGCACTTCAGTAACCTCCAGAGCAGAGAGAGGCTGCTGCTGATGCACTACAACAACCCCATATCCCCTGGGGAATACACTGCTGCAGTTCATCCCCTGCCTTTAAGGGGGATGGATGAAGAGTAAATTGCTGCTTTATGCATCCATCATCACCACTCCGGAGAGCCAGGGCAGGGCCAGCAGGACAGGGAGGGGCAGGGCAGATCTCCCTGGCAGCTCAGGAAGATGCTCCTGCACTTGGGTGCTTCCTGGCACCACCACTCACTTTGTAAACAGCAGCACGGCTCCGTCGCATTCCCAGCTGTTCCCTTATTAACTCACCACAGAAATATCCTTCCTTGCAGGCTGGGAGAGCCACTCTGACCATCCTACAGCCAGACCACTCTCACTGCAAGGCACTGGAGGCTCCGCACAGTTTGGTCCTGGTGATGCAGCAGCCAACTTATACCAGCAAGACTGAGCTGCCTGTGTGCGCTACTGAGCTTTGCAACGCTGCATCTGGTGTAGAAATCAGATGTTAGAGGGGTGGAAAAGACACACATTACTCCTGGGACAAAAGGTTCATTGAGCCATCGTGCATCGCTATCGTGGAAAAAAAAAAAAAAAAGGTGATCTTTCTCAAAGGAGCAACTCCTGCTTTTACAATCATTTTGTAAACTTCCTTATCTTGAGCCACGGCTCAGACAATTCACAGTTTTTGAATGAGGCATGGCCGCTAGCAGCCACCAGGCACCCTGGCTGCCTACTTCAGCCAGGGACTAAGGACAAAACGCGGCACAGTCCAGCAGGAGGCTACAGCAAGACTGACCTTTTATAACAACAGTCTAGGTCCTTCACATAGAGGATTATGTAAGCCCCCGCTGTGTTCGCAGAGGTTTATGTAGTAAGAAAAGAGCCACAGCAACCAGACCTTGTAGGGTGCGCTCCGGAGCCCGGCGCGGTAAGCATAGACCCTGAACACACAGCCCCGCCGCG
>VXBQ01016703.1:182980-193508 GCA_013400175.1 Phainopepla nitens | reverse complement strand
TTTTAAAAAGGCCCGGCCCGGGGGGGATAAAAAAAAAAAAAAAAAAAAAAAAAAAAAAAAAGCCAAACAACAAAAGCAAGAATCAGAGTGAACATTTAATACTGCAGCCACATTGTCCACTTTGCACAACTAAAACCATAAAACTTCACCCCCTAGGAGGACAGGGAAAGACCACCCATCTCTGGAAGAAATTAAAAGACACTTCTTATTAAAAATTATTTATTTTTTATAAATATAATTCTTCATTCATTAAACAACATGAAAAGAATCACAAAGCTTTACTCATGGGAAAAAAAAGATTTTACAATTTGATTTATAAAAGTTGAAGTGAAAAATGAGTTATTTCCAGTGTTAGTTTTCTGTAAAACATATAAATAATCATACCATTGAATTGTAGGAATGCACTTGACATTAAAAAAAATGAATAAAAATTGGTATCAATAATCACTTATGGGAGAACCAGACTGAAAGAAGTTACTCCATGGAGCTGTCTTTGCAAAGAAAGGTTAATACAAGCTCTCAGGAAGGTGCACACCTTCTATTAATAACTTTCACAAAATAAAAATAGCCCTGCTTCCTTGGCCTACAGCCCAGTGGATTGCTACCATTCCTCCTCATCAGATTTGTTGCTCATTTAACCCTTCTTCCCATCCAGCCTCTCTCTTTCCAGTCATAAATTTTGTATATTCAAAAATACTTGGTTTTAGCAAATGCAAAGTAATAAAGAGTTTAACAGGAATTGTCTGCGTGAAAAAAAAATACACTTCTGACAAATCCCCCAAACAACCCAGATAGCTCCATTCACCAAGGAAAACACATGGAAACTTTAAATAGATTTTTTTTTTAAATCTAGGATAAATTTTGGGGTGACCTACTAGACAGAGACCTCACAAATAAACCCTATTTTCAGCTGCAAAGAACAGTAGCTCCCTGGGAAAACAAACATGTGCTTATTTAAAAGTGCAAATAAACCTTCCAGTGTTTATTTCAAAAGGTGCCAGCCACATATTACCAAGCAACTGTGCAAAAACTCCAATGCCATAGTCGCCTGTAAGACAGGAATAATCTCTGTTATTCATAACAATATAGTTACTCTCTCATAGGTCATTTTTTCATTAAAACCTGTTCCCTCACACCAAAGAACTGGAATGAAGTTAACATGGACATTTTTGTTTAAAAAGAAAATGTTTCTCTGCTAGCTAAACCCAACAATTCCTCTGAGCACCAAGCTTTTCCCCCAGTAATTATTGCAGTGCTGGCAACCAGCAGCTCTGTGAGCTCCCATACTCCTCACCCTGTCCCCATTGTTTCAGCAGCCCAAAGAGCATTTTGTCCTCCTTCCCCATCCCCCATGGCATCAGACATCACTTAATGAATGCAGCCAATTCCTGCTCACAGATCAGTGGCAGCATTTCGGGGCCAACCACAAAGCCAGAGGCTGTCTGTGCTCCCAGGGAAGCCCAGGCACAGCCAGGCCTGGCTCACAGCAGCATGGGCTGCAAGGTTACAGATCCACGTGCACACCACCAGCATTCCACTGGGACAACCACTCTGGCCCAGCCAGACAGAGCAGGGCAGGGGATGAACGTGTTATTATTGTCTTTTAGCCTGAGAATTGCACACAATTTAAAAGCATTTGGCAGGCAGTTGATTTAACAAGTCTCCCGTAGTGCCTGTGAGGTAGTTACATGCCAATAAGCACAAAGGCCTGACAGGAAAACTGAGGCACTTCAAGGTGAGGTCATTTGTCCAAAGTCTCAGTCAGAACCCAGAGCAGAGCCAGAAATGCTGCACTGGGCTCTTGGCTCCTCCTGAGCTCTGGACACCGAGCCCAGCTCCCTCCAGGCTCAGGTGTCAGAGGTGCTGCAGGCCACAGATCTCCCAGAAGGCTGGAGGAGTCAGGGATGAAGCTGCTGCTGGCAATGGGAACATGGACGTTGTGCAGGCAAATCCAGGCTGCAAAGGCCACACAGACAAGGGAGGAGGGACACTGTGAAGGCATCACCCCAGCAGAGCTTCATAATCCACGTACCAGACCAGCTGGCCAGAGCTGGGGCTGACGCCCGAGATCGGCCACTTCCTGGGCTCGTGGCCCACTCTGCTGAGCAGGGTGGTGATGTCGTGCTTGCCCTTGCCCAGAACCAGGACAAACACTTGCCTGGCCCTGTTGATGAGGGGCAGGCTGAGGCTCATCCTCTGGTGAGGCTTGACAGGGCTCTCGGTCAGCACCACGCCGGGAGCCCCTTCCAGGCCGCTCTCGGAGCGGGGGAAGAGCGAGGCCGTGTGCCCGTCCGTGCCCACCCCCAGCAGCACCAGGTCGAAGCTGGCATTGGCCACCAGGGCCACGATGTCCTTGGCATAGAGCTGGGCTCCGCCGTCCTCCTCCACGCAGAGGCGCTGGTTGAGGTGCACGGGCATGGGGTGGATGTTGAAGTAGGGCACCCTGACGTGCTGCAGCAGGTGCCTGTGCAGCCCCAGGAAGTTGGACTCGCCGTCGGTCAGGGGCACGCAGCGCTCGTCCACCAGCCACACGTGGGTGTGCTGCCAGGGGAAGCCGTAGTGGTGCCTGGCCAGCCTCTGGAACAGCCCCACGGGGCTGGAGCCGCCCGACAGGGCCAGGTGGAACTGCCCCGAGCGAGCCACGCTCCTCAGGGCCGCCTCCTCCATGTGGGCCGCCAGCTGGGAAACCAGCTCCTCGGCCCACGCTGACACCAGGGGGCTCTGCCGAAATCTGGACTGCACTGCCCTGAAATCACTTGGCATCTGCCCGCCGGGCTTCAGCAGCTGCGCTGGCTCTGCCAGGGTGAAGGCCACTCCCCCACCCACCATTTCAAAGTCCAGGAGCTGCTGGTTCTCCACGCCCCCGGGGTAGAGGCGCGGGGCCTGGCGGGACGTGCTGTCCAGCAGAGGTGTCCAGAAGGCCCAGGAGGCCAGCAGGTTCTCCGTGGTGATGAAGAAATCCTTCCTGCCGTGGTAGATGTTGGAGATGAGGACAGAATATGCGTCCCTCTCTTTCACAGGGCTGTACATGTAGAAATCAGACAGTGGCTGTCCAAAGATGTGCAGGTCTGAGCGAGCCTCTGCTTCTTTCCAGCTGTCTCTGGGCATGATGGGCTGGAAGAGGTTCCTGCTCACCAGCACCGCAGGGGTGCTGAGCGCACCGTGCCCGAAGTAGAAGATGATCTGCTTGGGTTTACACTGGCTGTGCCCTGCATCCCTCAGAGTGGCACTCTGAGTGCAGTAGGCCCTGTTCTTGAAGAGGACCCGGGCGTAGCCCACCCGCTCATCCAGGGCCTTCCCGGAGGTGAGGAGGAAAGGGACCCCTTCCCAGCGCAGGCTGCGGCTGCGGACCAGCACTCCTGCAACAACAGACACCCCAGCCCACACCTGAGCAGCAGGCACTCCTGGGGCATCCCCATCACCTGCCCATTACTCTCCCTCCTTTGGTAGCCACTGTGGCTCTAGCTCCACATTTTCAGCCCTTCCACGACTTCACTGCCTACCCAGAACTCAATGATCTTTACGGTCCCTTCCCACCCAGGCCATTCCATGATTCTCACTCTCTCCAGCTCCCCTGCTGTGCTTTCTCCCATCCATCCCACTTGTTCAGCCTCCTTTCATCTTGTAGGAAACCAGTTTCAGAGCATGAACATCATTTAGATAATTGTCTTCATGTTCACAGCGTGGCTAGAGATGGCATCACAGAGAACAAAGCTTTACTCCTCAGCTGCAGAGAGCAACTCAACTTTATGAAAAGGCAAAGGAGTTTACAGGCCACTTCTAAAAACAATGCAGAGATTTTATAATAATGGGCCATAGCTCTTACACTTCCCATTCCCTGGATCATTGGTTAACCAACATGACAGCAGTGTTATCTTGTCCAGCTCCCAGAGGACACATCCCTGAGTCAGCAGCGAGCTCCAGAGCCACAGAGCTGCATGCAAGGGCTCCCATCTGCTGCTCTCCTCAGTTCTGAGTGCTCCCCTCGCCAGGGCCCAGCCCAAACTCTCACCTGCAAAGGTTGGTGTGGTGCTGACATAGCCCCGTGCCTCCTGCAGCTCCTCCTGCACCTGGCTGTGGTAGGCCTGGTACTGCCCCAGCACGGCGCTGCTCCTCTCCAGGCCCCACAGGGACTGGAACGCCTGCAGCTTGTGCTGCACCACGTCCTGGGCGCTGCTGACGTTGGCAGGGAGCTCCATGATGAGGAACATGAGGGCCTCGGTGAGGTGGTTCTGCAGCACGTCCCGGATCACGCCGTACTGCTCGTAGAAGCTGGTGCGGCCTGGGCACGGCGGGGAGGCAAAATGCTGCTCAGTGACGTGGTTCCCTTGTCTGTGTCACAACCTGGCAGCCAGGGCGGGCAAAGCTCCTCCAAGCTCCTCTCCCCCCCATCCAGCAACTAACCTCAGCAATCAAGCTCAGGGAAGCTGCGGATGACCTGTCACTGGATGTGTTCAAGGTCTGGTTGGGCAGAGCTTTGGGCAACCTGTCCTGGTTAAAATTGTCACTGCTGTAGCAGGACTAGATGGTTTTGCTGTTCTCAGAAGGCTCTGGCTGAGCCATGCCCTTGGGAGATAAAACCTCATGCACAGAGCCACGCTTCCCTTTCCCTGCCTGGCTTCTCATGCAGGTGGGAACAGTGGGAGAAGGACAGCACACTCCTGGAGTGACTCAAGGCTGTGTGTCACCAGCAGCAGGCTGCAGCACGACCACAGGCTTCCCCTACTGACTGATCATTTATCTCCCCTGCCCTAATCCAAAGGCACATTCATTAATGGAATCAATGCTGCAGACTTGCTGGGAGCCAGGCTGCCAGCTGAAGCTGCACAGGGGAGAAAAGACATCAAATGACAAATTACAAAGTTGTTCAGAGAGGGGAGGGCACAGGGAGAAGCTGGGGCTGTGCACAGATAACACTGTTCTCCCTAAATCTCTCTGCAGTGCATCCTTCTCCCACAAACAGGCTCAGGTGAGCTCTGGGCTGCCAAACCAAAGATTACCACTCCAAGTTTGATAAAATTGCATTAACTGAGTCTGTGGTGGCTGAGGGAGGGAGGCAGAGGTGAAGTGAGTGGGGAAGCAATCCTGCTGGTGCAGAAGCCAGGGCACCTGCCGTGCCCAGAAGTGCTGTGGGTGGCAGCCCAGCCCGGAGCTTTGTGCTGAGCACTGCAGAGGGGATGCTGCAGCATTGCAGGGAGGCACTGCAGCCGTGTCCTTCAGCAGGAGACCCACTCTGGGCTGGGACTGTCCCTCTGCAGTGCTCTTCCTCCTACAGAGAGGTGGGGAAAAGGCAGACAAACCCAGACTGACCCAGGGACCAGAAACATCCAGGCAGGAGATGCACAAGCACCTCCCAAAGAACAGCACAAAGGCACGGTGAGGATGAGCCTGGTGTCTGACAGGACAGCAACACAAAAGGGCTGTTTTTACAACAACCACATTACTGCTCCACTGAGCTGAGGTGGCCTTAGACTGCATCAATTCCAAATCTAGTGCTGGTTACCAAGAACTGGGATAGAAAGGTCAGCAATGCCCCCAGAGCTCTGCAGCAGAAAAAGGTGGGGGGGTTCTGCCCCTGCTCCCAGATGAATTGCAAATGGATTTTTTTCTTAGAGGCAGCAACACTACCTGAAGTGAGTCAGTCTCCAGCACAGGGAGTGTAGCACAGTCCCTCTCTGTTTCCAGGGAGCAGCACACCATTCACCAGCTCCTTTTTCATTTCTGTACCAGCACCACCTCAAGGGCCACCTCCCCATTATTATTAACAAAGCTGCCAGTTCTCACTCACCCACCCTGCACACCCTCCTCACCAACCTTTAGCATCCACAGTCTCTTTCAAAACAACCTCCACTCGTTCCACATGATGTCGGTTCCAAACTGGGTCCAGAAACTGTCGGTTCTGATCCCGAAAAGGCAGGATATGGGCCACAGCCTGTGAAGGGAAAAGAAAATAAAAATCAAAGACCCAATAAAAACTCAGCAGATTCCCACAGTGCCTCTGCCTCACTGCCCCACCCAGCAGACAGGCAGCAGAGCAGAGTGGGTCAGAGAAGAGAAAAGCAGCAGGAGAGCCTGCAGTGAGACACAGTAGAGTCACCAGTGACTGTCCAGAGCAGACATTAAAGGTCTTTCCGAGGCATTTTGAGGTTTCCTGTGAAAAGGCTGAATTACAAACTGCAGAGAACTCAGTTTATATCTGTCAGAGGATAAAGGGCTGAGTCAGACTATCCAGGTACTAATGTAAGGTTCCAAAGTGCTGAAATACATCAGTTCAGATGCTTACACCACTAAAGCCATCTGCTCTTTTGGGGAGAGAAAATAAACCCCCAAAAAACAAAACAGAAGAAATTCCTCATCTTAGTAGAGAGGCTCTCCTTGCAGCTGGACATGCAACTTCTGAGTAAAACCTGGCCACACTGCCATGGCTGGAACACACTGTGTGCTTTTGAAGTGTGGCATCATATTCCTGAGAAACAAGGATGGCATGTCCTTGAACACATTCCCTCTGGGACAGTGCAGCTCCACCTCCTGAGCTGGACCTGCAGCAGACAATCCTTCCAGCCCAGAGTGCAGCACAGGGCAGGATCCTCAGAACTAACACCCCATCAGCTCCTTATCGTATCAAATGCAGGAGTGCTTGCAGAAGCCATGGCTAAGCAGAGAGGCCTGTGTGTAATGAGATGTGGAGCTGTGAGAGCACAGGGGCTGCTTACTCAGGGAAACCAAAGCCCTGACCTTGGGGAGGAGGCTAGAGGAGTTCTGCATCTCTGCTCCAGGCACACAGAGCCCAGCCTTACAGCCCAGCCCTGCTCTGCTCTGCAGAAGGGACCCTCATCACTCCAACAGGAGGAAGCCCTGCTTCGGTCTGCACATTTCCTCTGCTCTCCCAGAGGATTCCAGGAGCGCATGGAGGCTCTGACCACACCGAGAGGCCCTGCAGGGATTTGGGAGGGGAACAACGCCCTCATCAGACGCACAACTGCCCACCGAGGGTCTCCCAGGCACGGAGCCCCTCAGCCTGGCAGGGGCTGTGCACTGCTCACCTGCTTGCCCAGGTAATGGTCCACCCGGTACATCTCGTCCTCCCTGAAGAAGCCTGCCAGCTCTGCAGCCAGCTGCTGGGCCGACTGCAGGTCGTGGCCAAAGGGCTTCTCCAGCACCACGCGCAGCCAGGCGCCGGCGGGCGGCCGGCAGCTGCGGTGGATGTGCCGCGCGATCTCCGTGTAGGCAAACGGCGGCACGGAGAAGTAGAAGATCCTGCCAGCCTCCTCCAGCCCCTCCTGGCGAAGCAGGGCCTCGATCTCTCTGCTCAGAGCCGTGTAGTTTTCGGCAGTCTGCAGCTGGTGGTACTGGCTCAGCTTCAGGAACTGGTCCTTGAGCACTGCGCACCTGTCAGGAGCCTCGTCGGGGGGACAGGACAGCTTCTTCAGCACGTCGAACATCAGCCTCTGCCCCGGCTCCAGGGCTGCCAGGGCAGCCCCATGGAATGTGAAGCTGTGGCCACTGCTCACTTGGTCCATGTAGAGCTGGAACAGACCCTGCCACAAATACTTCTTGGCCAAATCACCCGTGGCTCCCAGCAAGACCACGGAGATGTGGCCCTGGGACGCTTCAGCTGGGGACGGGAGGGCTCCCACGAACAACACCGTGCACAGGACCCTTCCCAGCATCTTGGGGAGAAGAGGCAGAGCCAGGAACACTAGAGGTCAGGAATAAAAACCCAAATCAATCTATGCTGCGGCATTGCAAAACACAACACAAGGTACCTGCTTTCCCCAGAAAAGCCAGGGGCTTCTGCCTGGATCCTCCACCCAAGAGTCTCTCCTCCCCTCCATGATCTGAATGAAGACAGTAATTTGGGTTCTTGACAAACCTGCAGCCTCCTGCACACCAGAAGTGGAAGGCAGTGTGTGCTGAAGGTCTCTGGGCAGCACATGTACTGTTCCCACAGCTGAGGGGGTGTCAGTGCCTTTGCAGGGGGAAACTGAAACCCATTTTCATGCAAATCTCAGAGCTGGTCACAAAGCAGCACATGTGCCTGCACGCTGAGCACACGTGCCTGCACGCTGAATCCTGCTTCCAACATCCTGTTTGGGACTTTGCTCAAACAGTGCTGGGCTGGCATGGCTTCATGTCAATATTGTCAGAGCAGCTCAGGGACAAACACGACCCCTGCCAGTCCCAGGCTCTTCCTCCTTCACCCCCACTGAGCTGGGTTCCAGTGGCTGCTGGCAGCCTGGTGTGATAAAGCAGCTCTGGGAAGTTCAGTCCCCAGACTGATGTGAGCCAGTCTAGATGCTGCCTCATGGTGCCTGTCTCTGTGGCCAGGTGACAACTTGGGAGTTGTGTTCTGCTTCCTGCAACCTCCACCACTGAAGAGCAGGTCCTGTTCTGGCCTTCTCCACTCAGAGACCATGCAAACCACTGCAGCCAGGCCTAAAAGCCCCTTTGCTCACCCTCATTTATTCAAAATAAGGTTGTTTTTAAGAGAAAAAACATATTTAGCACTTACACTGAGAAACACAGCAATGACTTTGCATCTCAAGAGATATAATGTCACTGAAGAGAGGTTTAGTCATTCCTATATGGGTGACTAAACCACTGTGCTGCTCTCATTACATCAGGTATTAATTTAGCAGCTCTCACACTGGCTATCTCCTTCCCTTAATGTCATTTTCTGAAGCTGTGTTCAGTTGCACCAGAGCCTTCACAGCACACAATGTTATTTACTTCTTTGAAAACTTTGAGCTCTGGTCAATAAATGATGATAACTAAATAATTACAAGGAACATCTGGATATCTCTCCCTGTCTGCAGCTTGAACTAGTCTGTAGGAATCTTGTGTTTCTCTCTCCAGCAGACTCACCTGTAACACAGGAGCTTTAGAGACCAGGGTGGCAAAAGCAGCTGGAAATTTTTCTCCTGCACAGCCTCTTCCAGCGCAGATCTCGCTCCTCCTGTGACTGGGTGTCTCTGATCAGTGCTCAGGTGTGCAGGACAGATAAGGCAAGTTGTCTCCTTCCTGGAAAATGGGAGGAAAGACCCAATTACAACAGAGAAAAAAACAAAAGTGCCTGAGCCAGCAACACCCCAGCACATCCCTGCTCATGGTCCTGCCCCACTGGCTGTGCTGAAGCCTTTGGCTGCTGTTTGTGAGCAGGTTAAACACAGGCATCTCTGGTAATTCCTGCTCCCAGACAGCCACCACAAGCTGTAACGTAGTCTGTAAGTTTAACTCCTCTCTCTCCAGCCCTCTGTCGTGGCTGTCTCCCCTCCCTCCCTTCCTTCCTCGCTGTTTGAGCTCCACAGACCCACTGAAGGAATCCAGCCAGCAGCACTGGCTGCTGCAAAGAGGCACTCCCGAGGTTCTCCCCGCAGAATCAATGATTAGCTGGTTTCCCTTCCCCTGCTGTGGAGTTACAACGCAGATGGCAAAGTTTCTCAGTGCAATAAAGGGGTATTTACACTTCTTGAGCAACCTTTGTTCCAGGAACCAGAGGCATTGACACACTGCCCGCTGCACCCTGGCAGCCCCTGCTGTGCTGCAGCCACGGAGCAGGCACCCAGTGAGGACTGGGAGGGCCCTGGGAGGGCCACGCTGCTCCAGACCCAAAAGACAGAATTAAATTAGCCAGGGAACTTCCTGACTCAGCCACAGTCAAGTGCACTCCCAAACCAACGGAAAGCCAGTTTCACAACCCTCCCATTGCAAAATATTGAGCTACACTGCACAGAATAAGCTCAGTAAACCCAGCAGTGCTTGTTTACTGCTTTCATATCGGCTAATCACCACTGCTCACACTAAAAAATAATACTCAAAAAATCCCTCAGCCAGCCAGAACAAAGTTACTCAGTCAGGCTTCAGGAAAAGACTCCTGGGCCTGATCCACATAAAACACATAGGAGCTTGGCCCAGCAGTCCCAGCATTCCCTTGCACAGCCACTGCAGCTCCTGTTCCACAGGAGCTCATTTCAGGTCTTTATGGAAAAAATGCAAAAGGTAATTTTTGTTACTGCTGTATCCCCACTGAAAAATAATTATCAGATGCACAGCCAAAAGAGCTGGACTTTGATGATCCTTGTGGGTCCCTTTTCCAGCTGAGGATATGCTGTAATTCTGTGATAAATGCAGCATGGCCTGGGCTCTGCAGAGGTAACACCGGAAGGAAAGGGCTCTGCGATCCTCTGAGGATTGGGGAAACCCTACTGCTCTTCTGTACTTGCAAACACCAGGGCAGGAATCACCTCACCATCAGCTTCTGGAAAAGTCCGAGGCTTAATGAGGAGACTCACATTAAAAGCAAGCTGAGAGGTGCATGAATTCGTGTTTGGCCCTTCTGGCTCTGACTCAGCCTCGCTCGGTTTGCTCTGGCATCGTGACAGCAGCCGATTCCGACACCCTGGAAAAGCAGGACAGGGGGCCGTGAGGAAACCACCCCGGTGCGTGGGCAGCGCCCGGAATCCGGGGGATGAGCTCAGGGGGACGGGGATGAGCCCCGTGTGCCGGGGATGAGCTCAGGGGGATGAGC